>NNCF01128775.1:97225-147696 GCA_002313205.1 Laupala kohalensis
TTTTTTTTGTGGGGCTTTAGGGCCGTCAACATCGAGGTCATTAGAGCCCAGTGCAGGTGTGTTGGCCTGACCCATGTCATAAATAAGATATTAAAAATTACAATGATATAACGATTTTGAAGAAATCCGCTGAGTTATTTTGGGATGAAAAAACATTCTATTATGTTTTTTAATAGGATCCCACAAGTAAATATTTAATTTGAGAAAATACGTGTTTTATGGATTCCAAAGAATTTTATTGTTTCCTTATATAACTCTATTGTTTACGTTGAGTGAAATTTTAAGTCCTCTTGAAGCAAAATCTACCCCGATGCAAGGTTAATGTTTTGCCTATTCTATTTACTCGTTATATCTTCAACTGTGTCTTCATGTCTGAGTGGCATAGTCAATAAATATAAGGAGGTAATTTGATGAAACCTAAAATATGTTTGACCTCAATAATGAAGAAATTACCAAGTTGCAAAATAACTGATTCAGCTCCTTTGTGTTATCTCGAATTTACTTCGTGCTGATGAAGCTGCAACTGATTCAGTTAAAACATCTCAGTCCAGCGCTATTTACAGTGCTAAGACACGAAATCTCTGGAATAGTTATGTGTGTTATTTTGATAGGAGATAATCTCGGTCTGCCAGGTTTTTATTTTGTGTTTATACTTAGGTATTATACAAACTTTTTAGGGGAGACAGTGGGCAAATGGGTTCAAAAAAATCGTTTTCGGTTTTTTATGGATTTGAATAGCCCGCTCTTTTCTAAATAAACTGTTCTTTGTTTCGTTTGAAACTGATATTTAATTCATGAACTATATTTTTTCCTGAAAGCTTGCACAAGCAAGGCATTTAAAGGCTTCGCCCCTTTTTTTTCAAAATTGAACTTCAAATTCATAAAAATCAAAAACATTTTACCCAGTTTGTATAGGTCTATTGTAGTTCAATGTACTGGGGATTGTTGTTAAATATGCTATCTATGGACAAGAAAAAAAATCAAAGTTCGAGTTTTAGTAGCGTTTCCCAAAAGTGTTCCTTAAGACGTCAAATATTAGCATTAGCGGAAATGGTTGCCTACTGTCTCCCTTTTAAAAGGATTCCCAACAATATTGCATAAGTACTCACGACAAAATGTTTAAAAGTGTTAATGTATTTTGTGTTTTATTTGATTTTGTTTCCGGGTTACTCATGTAGCTGTTCTCTAAACGGAAAGGACATGTCATGAAAATTAATTACGGAGAGGCGCGTTCTCGACAGTAGTGCATGTTAATTTTTTATCGATATTGTTTTCATAAGTTACCCATGCAGGCGGCTGGATTGTGTTTCGTTCGTTATTCATGACTGTTAAATTATTATGTACGGCTGCGTATTATCAGAGCAAAATATTACAGGTCCTTTTCTTCATTTTGGAAACGTCTAATTTAAATAAGTTTATTGCATTATTTCATTTCACAAGTTAGACTTCTTTTTATTATTTTTATCCTGAATTAATTATGAGGTACCGCTTTTTATTTATTCAACGTTGACGGTAAACGAAGGGGTTTAAAAAATTCTTTCATGTGACGAATAATTTCTGGGTGGGAGAAAAAATGCTCTACAAAGTTATCAGTTCTGTAAAGTGAGAAGTTGTATGAAATAAGTAAAAGTAGGAATACATAAAGTGCAACGATTATAAAGTAAAAAGAATGTATGTGGAACTGAAATAGTTCACAAATGACAATATATGTCAATATTTTCCTGTCTGCTTTTCTGACTAATGTTTGATAACTTGACAGTTCAGTTGAACTGAAAACATTATTTTCGATGTAAGAGAAATAACTCTCTCTCTCTCTCTCNATATATATATATGGTGTTATATTGCAGTGTCAACTTCAGCCATTAATTTATTAAGATTTCCTTCTCTGAAGAAAAAAGAACTTGGGAAGATCATTTCAAAAACGAAGTAAGTTTTTTTTTTAATATCATGCAACTTTTTTAATGAAACGTTCAAACAAATTTTATTCACCTTTTCATATATAATAATCCGATTCGAGAGTTCTTTTGTGTTATTTTTATTACCGGTGAAAGCGAAAATTACTTAGAATTAGTGTTCCCCTACTTAACATGAAAATAAGAAATTAAACTTTGGTGGAAGTATTTTGCAGAACCAACATTAAGGGAGAGAATGTGGAAATATTGAATTTATGGATGGTGAAATGAAAAGTTGATTTACCTTGACAACACTATTTTCAAATAATTGATATTTGTTTTTTATATGTATTTGTTTGTGTATTGTTCGCTTCAAAACATTAATTTATTCAAAAATTAGTTTCTTTTCCTATTTTTCGCAATCTTAATTCTAGGAGGAGAAATCGACAATGTTGTTATGAAACGTGTCGAGAGTTCTTTGTAGATGAATCAATATGATGGACCGGGAGACGAACCCGAGGTGTTCTTATAACAGGGACTTATAACAGGGATCACCTGACCGGAAATGATCACATAGTTGCTGTATTTTCAATGATTTTGTACATTTTCATGAATGTCATGGAGTAAAGAATGCTTTTTCTCATCAAAGTAAAAATTATTTACTTTTCAATGGATTTCATTCCCGAAGCTGAAAGGATGATTTTTTTTGTGGTCATCGGTCTCGTTTGCGCACCCTCTGTTTGTTGAAAGATCACGTTACTTGGTGTATTCATTGTTTTTTTCTTTGAGCTATGCCACTAACTTTTGGCCATTGTGAATTCCAAATACTTTAGCCAAAAAATCTTTTAAAATGTAAAAATTCCTCTGAGTTAAATGAAATGCGTTGCCTGTAAAAAATGCGTTAATATATACAATGGATGATATTAAAAACGTCTCAATAGAAACTTTCAAATTAATTTGGTAATATGAAATGAACACATGAAATGACATCAAATAAATGGGATGTTCCCTTTTCTCGCCACTTACGAAATATCAATGTGAAAAATTTGTTTGTAAAACACTCTACTTTGCATTTAAAAGATAAATGGACCTTCCGTCGGCTCTATGTGCGTATAGCAAGAGTCAAATTTTCCCAAACACACGGTATTGTGTTCACCTGATTATTTATTTTCCAGTTTTCAATTGTTGAGTTGTGACTGATAATATGAACCTGTTATCCGTTTTACGGAGCATATTTATGACCAACTTATGACCAACTTATTTATCTAATAATGGAGAGGTGAGAAGTGCATGATAAGTAAGTAGGTATGACAAAACAAACAGGTACAAAAGAAAAACTGTATTTAGGTAACCAATAAAAATGTACACAACACAATAAACACAAAAATATGACAGTGACAAGTGTGACCGAAGTATCCCATCAAGGTTATTCTTAGAATAACTAAATTTAGGTATATAATTAAGAAAAACATGAACATGGAAAGCAGCTGGTAAACCTATTGTGTGTATCTTATCAAACGGAGTATCAGGGCAATAGAATTTCATCCGATATGGGACTCTGAGAATGTCTCTTTTGAACATGTGACTCATCAAGGAGACGCTGTAGTTTCCGTGAATTTTCTTGCCAGCATGTGTCAACATTTAATACAATATCTTGTGGACTCTATGTAATTTTCGGGAAGGAATAAAAAATAGAGTTGTTTCTTTTTCGTTTCTTAACGTCGCTTTTTATCATAGATGTCGAAGAAGAAGAAAGGGGCGATTGGTTCCAGTATTTTTATAAATATTAACGTGCTTAAATAGCGAAAACACAACCTTAGTTGGTTATTGGCATCAGAAAATACTATAACAGTAAAACCTAGGACGCTAAAAATAAAAAAGCAGTTGTAATCGCAAAACCACAGAGTCGTCGGTTTAATTTGTGGGTTATTGAGACCCCTAATGTGCATTGTTTCCCGGTATCACACTGAAGCCCGTATTAGTGCCGTGTTTTCAGTCTGTATGACTGAAATCCATGGTAGTACCCAACCTACGCAGAGGTTATCTTGCGGTGGGGGATGAGGAGCTTTAGAGCATTAGTGGTCCATATATTAGGTTACTCTTCTAAAACTTACTGTAAAGGTAATATTATGTGGGTTAAATAATATTAGTTCTGTCAGTATTTTCATTAACTTTCTTATTGTTCTTAAGTAAAAACATATGATTCGGATTTGGCGGCACGTCATTATAGAAGTGACAGTTACCGACTGTACCAGCAAAATGTTCTATGAGAATCCCTTAAAATGTCGGATTGGAATGTATAAACCTTTTGTAGTTTCATAACCAGAATATTTTAAATTTGGTGGGTATTTTTTCATTGGGAATAATGTTTTGAACTTTGCAAGAATACTATTAGGTCGGTCTTTCAGGAATTGTTCGGGTGAGTTGTGATTAATGAGTGAAAGAAATATAAAGCTGTATATCTGATAAGAGGTTAATTGGTCGTTGTACTAAAATGTGAAATATCCGCCGACCAGGATACAAATTTGCTGCAATGTTGCAATTTTTTGCATCAACACCCACGATATTGGCCAGAAGAGAGTTCCATTACATGTGGTTGCCAAAGAGTTATTCCCGTTATGCTTTTTGCGTCATTTGTCTATTTAAATCGAGTTTTGCTTAATGGTATAATTTTGCATACGAGTTCAGAGAATATTGGACGCAAAAAAAATATTGAATTCAGAGCTCCGTTATGCTCCGACATGTAGGTTTTGATGGTGGTCTATTCATTCTCTAAAACAATGACAAAATGGTCATGAAATTATTTTGATAGTTTTTTTAATAAAGAATTGGGATTAAATCACGGTGATACGCACGTCGCAAAAATAATTTCGAATATTCGATCTCGTATATTTGGATTTGCTTTTCTCCTTTCTATGATTATGATGTGTCTTTCATCTTTACTTTTTTGTTCCGTTCTGCTCTGTTATATAGAAGAAAAGTTGGTGATTACTAATTAGTTCCTGGAATTCCACAGTGAGACCATGTGTTACCGTATGATCTACGAGTAAGACCAATTCTGTTCCATCGATAGCTCACATACAACGGGGAGAAGGGGGCGCATTTGAACATTTTTCGTTAAAAATTTTGTGTTGCTACAGAAAACTTATTTCACGCCAATTTGAAGCATAAATAACAAAAGTTAAGTGTTCAGTGACAGAAAATAAGTTGTATTAGAGATACCTGCCGTTGAAAATAAAATCCAATAAAGTGGAAAAATGAGTCATTTTGAATATTTGAACAGCAGCCCATTTGTCACAATAGCGTATCAAAATGAAATTAATTTTTTTAGTCTCACCAACCATATATTCATTATTAGAGTCAACTTCCGACAGCATAGACCTATCCTTGTCCGGAGGAAGATAACTGAATATTTGAATTACGCCAACAAAAAGTCACAAGCACCATCTATATTTAGCGTATCAAGAGTTAAGCACTTCAAATATGATTATAAAATGTTTTTGTAATAATTTACGGATATTCATTTCTACTCATTAATTTAGACGTAAATTGTCTCAGTAGTTTAAGACTGCATTAATGACTTTACTGGAATGGATCGTTTCATTTCATGAACATAGCCTGCACGTAATATTATTTTTTCACTCTGCGTTTCTCTGTCACAAAATGATTGATGTCAAGACTCGTAGATTAAGACCTTTAAATTCGACACTCATCAGTGAAAACTTTTTTTATTAGAAGTTTGTTCGAGATACGGAGTGACACGAATGTCAGCGGCAAATTACGAACCCAGGTAACGATGAATTACGGAAAAAGGTTATTCAACGGATGCCTATTTCAGTTAACGCTGATTTTACACTAGGGTTTCATTGAAATTATCTTAAAATATACAAACATAAATGAATGGTAGGAAGTGAATGATAAAGAATTACAGCGCGCGTGATGATATATTGTAATATTCTTCTAGTACGGTTCATGAACTCGTTTAGGATTCGCATAATTTGTATGTTACTGAACACATTTTGCTCTATGCATTCAATTTTAATACTTTTTTATCAGATTTCATAAATCATCCTTCAGCAGGTATATGTGGATATAACATGTAATTGGCGTCAACTTTACCACTTCGTAAAACATGTGCGTTTTGAGAAAAATTCGAAAAACTTCAAAAAATCCTCTTTTTTATTTTTTGTTTTTAACTCTAAATGCACACGATTCTAGATAGAAATATTCGTATACAAAAATAATATACTGTAAATTTCCTACTAATCTGGTATTTTGTCCGACGAACAGGTATCATGATGAAGCGCGGTGAATTTTCACAAAAATTTCGAAATGGACCATGAAGCTTATAATTTAAAAACCATTTTGAATGAAGTTTAATTTGAAAACTATTTTCTTCTGCTACGCTAATGCGAGTTAGTGCATTAACTGTAATGCACTAAATAATTTCTTCAATCAGTTGTTAAGATGTTTCATTAAATGGGGTAAAATGTTTTCGGAATTGTGTAAATATTTTCGTTAGTTGTGTGTACTTCAGAGAAGTCTTCTAATAGTGTATGAGAATGTATGTGCATTGGTTTTGCAACACAAGTTTCATGTTGAAGTGTGTTTTTTTTAATAAAAAGGCCGTTCTCATTTCTTTCCGGAGACGTGTATCAGTGCTGTTTTTGCAAAGAAGCTCAATTTTGCTTCTTAAAATTATGATGAAATGTTTTTTTGCATAAGTCGTTCCTTCTTGTTTATATTAATATTTAATCTTCTTAAATAACGAAAAAACTATTCAAAAACAGAGGGGTATGCGAAGTTATTTTTAACTAGAAATATTACATTTAGTTGTAGTATAGTATTATCGCATAGTATAGCAGTTCTACTCCATTGAACAATAAGTGCTGTTTCGGGACAGTGTTCAAGACAGCGTGTTTACATCACGTTAGTTTTGAGTCGGGGGTACGAGAGGGAGAGAGATAGTGAGTAAAAAATGTAATAGAGAATAGGGGAGTTTCGAGAGAGAAGTTTCGTGTTGGGAGTAGTTAATTCTTCAATTTGATACCTCCTTTTTTCATCTTTGGAAGGTTTTGAATTCAATTCGTAATTACTTATTGTATATTATAATATAACTATTTCAAAACATACAACTATGTTATACAATTCTATTGCAAAACAACAATTGGCAGCTATAACTTGACTGAATAAAAATTGAGTTTCTCGTACGAACGTACATGTCTTGTGCAGTATCATGCGTGAATGCGTGCAGTATAAAATTACGTGAAGCAGTTTTAAATGAAAAGAAACGCGCTTATGCCCTGGAAGTTGACTGACGTTTTGCTCGTAGCGTGTAGAGAGGTCGACCTCTCCTGACGAAACCATGCACGTATTTTGAAAGAAGTGTTCTTTTGAAAATTACATTCGGTGGACGATTATTCAGCTCTTCCCACCATCTTGGTTCCCAAGGAGTGTGCTTGGTGTCTCCGCACACTTTCAGATGGAACGACGCGAAACGTCATTTAGACCTGTTTTATGATCTCTCTTCGTTTGCAAAATGTTCACCAGACTGCAACGACTGGAGTCATTTTATATCTTACAACTTTCTGTTTGTGAGTATTCTTGAGTGTCTCGCGAATGTGAGGCGTTGTTTTTGGCCATATGTCTGCACTTCTGTTCGTTTTGCTCATTTTTGGTTCTGACTTTCTTGGAATATTTTCTGGCGGTTCGCGAATAGCTCCCGGCATCTTTCTTGGAGCATGCCGTGAACGTCTTCAAACGATCCCTCGCTGTTATTTCATTTATTACGTCTGAAAAGAAATGTTGAAATTCTAGAAATTGGTGAACACTGAATCTTTGTTACATTGAAAATACACTTCTACCGTGTTTAATGACAGTAGTTGAAACTGAACATGTTTAGGAAACACATGACTTCATGAGTAAACCAATGAAAAGGGATTTATTACATCCCATTTTGTGGAACTCTAATTTCTGTTTTCTGCGTGAGAAGGGGACGCTTTCTATTTCGACTTGTTTCCGTGCTTGCAATCCTTGAAAAAAGTGTTAGTATTTTAGCATGGTATTGTTATATCCATAAAGAAATTGTTTCATTACGTCGAAGAAACTAAAAAATAGCTCTTGTGAGTGAAACTAAAAAATTGGACTTCATTTAATTTCTTAGAGATATCTGCAATTCCATTTCCTTGTATGCATTGTTCCCTTTATTTCGTCCGTTATGAATATATCAACGTTGTTTATATCAACATTGTGTGTACTGTGCTAATCTGTTTATTCATTGCATTCATCCTTTCATGTGGTGAGGTTAAGAGCATTGATCCTCCTCCACCTGGGGCCCATTTCACAAAAGTTCAAGTGTTGTTAGTAACAAGTTGTCATGAACAAGACGTATCTACTAGTTAGCCGAAAATCGGAATTTTGAAATTTCGTCAGTGTGATTCTCAGCAAGGAATATATTTGAAATATACTTCGTTTTCAACTTTATTTTTTATAAATAAATGTTTACTGTCAAACAAGCAGTTGCAATCTGCATTTGACCACAAATTTACTCTCCGGGAGCAAGCGAGGGACACCACATAAATTACGATCAAAGGACCCGAGGCAGTAGCACATTTAACATTTCTGCGCCCGAAGGCTTAATCATGACATGCGCCACCTCTAGAATAATAACGAAAATAGTTACCTGCATTTTAGAATATCTACAGAATACTTACCAAATATTATTTAATACAGATAATATGTTTGTGTTCGTATGTGAAGATACGCACATATGAACCCCATTTACATTATTAATTTCCTAAATGTGATTTCTTTCTCTTTTGTTGTATACTAATTTTCTAAGCATTTTTTTCCGTTTGAGTCCGAATTTTATAGATATTTGGGCGAATAGTTATTTAATTTCGTATTACTGTATTATGTATTCTTTTATTATGTCCTCTTTTCCTTCTACCACCGGGCATTGCTGACTTGCATATTAATAAATTATTATATTATATCAATAGTACAGTTATTTAACGAACATCGTTATTTTGCAAAATACATTTTCATCCCAGCTTTGTATCTTTGTTAATATGGCTTTGTATGATCTTTGTTAATATCTATATTTCCTCTTCTCCCGCATCAACCCTATTCCCATACCATGATCACCTTTAAAATTATAGTAGTTTATTATGCATTGTATTTTTGCAATTTATTGTAGTTTATTTTGTGTAAGGCACCGCATAGTCTCATTTAATTAAGTTGGGAACGAAGTATTACTTCAAAGTGTATGTTGAAAAGCATTACATCCACGAAATTAAATGAGAGTTGTTTAACGTAATTAAATAATTGAAGTTTATTCTCCAATTACATTTAATTATTTTTTGAAGTAATCTAATTGACAAAACTGAACTGCTGTGCTGAATACGGCTCGGGGAGGGGGTGGAATTTCTTGGCGTTGTTAAGCGAACTCCGTTGCCGCGGAAGCTGTGCGTTCTACGCGCTGTGACTCGGAGAGGTAAACTTTTCATTTGACACTGGAGCGTCTGGTTTCGTAATTAACAGACCAGAGACGAAGAAAAGAGCGGCGGGCAGGGATTCACCAAACATTTATGTTCGTTCCTTACACTGTCATCGTAATGACCGCACTTTATATCATCTGGACCAAACGCAGTTTACATCCAGAGGCTTAATTGAATTGGAAATTCTTCGTTCGAATCAAACTACAGTCCAGAATGTTCGTCTCAAGAGGAAATTAGTTCTTAAAAATTAATATCTTTGTCGCTATTTGTCACGAAAGACGAAGTAATATGTTTTAGTTTAGTACCCTCGTTTCCCGCCGTGAAGAATATCGGGTTACCATCTTCATCCCCCCCCCCCACCTTGCCACGAAAAATATTATTTTACAACATGATTAATCTTTTACTTCGCCTTTCCTCGTGTAGCTGGGGATCGACTGTGATAAATCATATATATTGGGTGTGGTCATTTTTACGGTCTCATGTTCTTGCTGTTGTGACGTGATTAATCAAATCGAAAAATAAATCGCCTCGAAGACGTCACTTATTTATAAAAATTCCTTTCAAAAGGAGACGTGAGATTTGCGTGAGAAATATCTTTCTACAAAATTGTCTGAAGGGTGGTTAGAAATGATCAGGTAAAGTATGGATTGTGTCACGTCCTAAATTGGACAGCATTGGTGTATCATTGATAGTACAGTGTCGCGCAAGCTCTTATCCGCACTCAATCTGTTCTCTTTAGTTTTCTCTCATATTACGTCTAATATGCATTAATTACTGTATACATTCTTTTCATTAAGGGTCAAGTAGCATAAAATGATAAAAAGTCCTTAAACTACGATTTTCTCGAGATGTAGCTCGTTCGATTTGTTCGCAAGAGATTTTACTTCAAAGTCCACCCCCCCCCTTGATCAGCTAAGGCCACAAAGTGAATTTTTAGTTTTTTTTCAAAATCTTGGCCCTCTTATATATGAATCATAAAGACAATCAGTAGAAGTAAAAACAATGATGGTAAATTAGCTTTGAGGGTTATCTTAATATCTCCTAAAGAATTCTAATATTTGTATTTCATGGGTATTGATTAATGACATGACATCACAGATATTCTAGTGATACTAATTACTAGTCAATGGAAACGAAAGCCTACCTGAGCATGTGCTTTCATGTATTTACTTCCAATATTTGTTTTATTTAAAAGTTCATTTTTGAAGCGGGGGTAGAATGTGTAGTAAAATGATTTGGACATCGCTCAAATAACCAGATCTAAACGTCAATATACGAAGACCCATTAAAAATCATTCGCTTTTTATTCAAAAGAAATTAGAGGATTTATCGAATAAAAGATGTATTATTTATGACTACTAATGATGGGTGAAAATCGCTGTCGTCCCTATCTGCTGTAGCTGAGGTGCCTCAAGTTTTCGCGGGATTATCCCTGTCACTCCGTTTTCATTGTCATGTTCATTTCGCCACTTGCTAAATTTACATTATCACTCACCATTCGTCAACATCAATTCATTATCCTTCATCGTTATCCCTCCCTTTCGGACGTGAGAGCTGAATACTATGGGGTTTGGTCGAGAATAATAGTCATCAAGTTTACTCCCTTCACATATCTTGACATCAGACAAATAAATAACGTCTAGTAGAATGAGATTTTTTTTTCGTAACAAAGTCAATATTTACGAAGGACCATACAATTTTTGTTAGTGTGCCAATTACGTTAATACTTTTCCTCTTGTCAACGCTTTGGAGTTTTCCTTACCTTATTTCCAGAGGACAATTTGCAGTATAAAATACATTGCGTGTTTAGGGGGAATGAAGATTGTTGATACATCAAATCAAGAGGCGCACGGAAAATTTCTTTATCACATGTTTAAAAAGTATCTTCTCTATTTTTTACTTGAGTAAAATCCTAGGAACGCAGGAAGAAAGTTCTTCCTTATTAGCAAAGATGAAAGCAGTACTTATTCTGCGTTTAATGATAACAAAACTGCTAATGTTCAATAACTCTTCTATTGATATGTTTTGTACAAACTACAAGAATATATGTTCTGTATAGTAAGAATATGTTGAATAGATCGAATAAATGAAATTACTTGACTATCTTCTATTTCATAACTTATTTGTTCTGCTGGAACCGTAGAAAATCGGTGACTGACGATACTTGCATGCTCTGCGTGCACTCGTTGTATTCGGCATGTGTGGCATATCTACTATATTCAGTTAATTTTTATCCGATAGACAGTTTCATGTTCCAAAAAATGAAGACCTAGAGGAAACATTTTTGATGATATGAATGACGGACAACTCGGAGCGATTATCATATTTAACCTAATGGCTATGGGCAATACTGAGTCTCAATGAACAGTGAAATATTTGTATATTCGTACCAGAGGTACAGTGGTGGTAAGGAAGTTAATTGTTTCTTTAGTGTTATGCTCTGCGTTTGAATCTGTTCACTTCAAGGTGTCATACAATAAATCAAAATACAAACAGCTGAAAAGTTAAATACGACGCATATTTGTCAAAAGTAACTAAATAAATAATAAAAAAACGTAAAAAATTTCGTATGAACATGTGGAGACCAATAATCTACTTATCTCTGCAACCGCAAGTGAGGGTCCGACCCATCAATTCTAGTCAAAATACTCGAAGGAGAACTGGAGAAAAACCCGAGTCGTGTTGAGTCTACAGAGAGATGCTACTTGAGACAATGTACGAAAGCCAAACTGATGAGATGATCCGTATCGCAAGTGACAGATCACCTGGAAGAAAACCTTACAGTCAAGTACAGGCTTATTTAACTTTGCATCTACATATTTTTCGTTTCATTCCTATATAGTTTCGTTCCGGAAACAGACTTATGTACTTTGGAGAATTTAAACGTTATTACTGTGTTTCTGAGTACAGTGGAACCCCTCTTAACCAGTCTGGTCGGGACAGAGACCCTGGCCGGTTATGCGTTTGGCCGATTAATGCGAAGTTTCCGGGAAAAAATACTTCTCATTTAACTGTACTGTATATACATACATAAATAAACGAATACGAAAGTTGAATCATAGAAAAATAGCCATTGTAGATATTGTCATAAAAAAAGACTCGGAAGCAAGAAATGAATCAAACTGGCGAAATCCCTCCTCCTCCCACGTTCCTTCCGCCTCAACGCAAACACACAGCATACCTAATTACTTTCCATGTACTTTCCAGGAGAGACCCGTCAAACAATCAATGTTTGAGTCACTCCCTGTTACCTATTATACGCCGAAAGAAATTTTTTAAAACGGTTCCGCGGGATAGGGCGATTAATCCGAGACCTGTAAAGAGGGGTTTTACTGTATTCTATCAGCCACCACTAGTGCTGCAGCGCCACGCTGCATTGTGTCAGACCCAATTGACAAAGGGCAGAGTAATGCGGCGTGTTGAAATCTTGACAAAAAAAAAATTAAAACTGTCCCATATTTATATTCACGTAATCATCAACCAGTACTTTTCGACTGGTAACTATGGGAAATATTTTTTAATGTTTAGGATCGACATGACTCACAATAATTCGCCTTTTAAAGTCGGTGACGCAAAATATTAGTGAACCAAACGTCAGAAACATTAATCACATCTTTATTATGTGAGATATCTCGTCAATGTATCAACTGTGAGCGACAGAGAGAGAGAGAGAGAGAGAAATGGAGAGAGGAGACGAAGAAAGTACTCGGTAATAAGTCTCAAAACGTTTGATAAATAATGATCATAAATATCTGTTTGATAAATTTTGTTATCCTTTGTCTCGGTGACGCTAATCCACAAGTACATAGAATGAATGTAATTAATTAATAATGACTTCGTGTCCAAACCCTACTTCCTAAGGGAACATTCTGGCCTCATCGTTCACGACCAACGAACTGGTGGAATACCCGCAAATGCGAAGAACACGACTTCAGACCTATATTCACAGTAGGATGAAGTAGTAATTTCGTACTAAACATCACTTAAGAACCAATCTGTATTTTCCAGAACCTCCGTCTGTGGACATCAGTATTTTGCCCTTGTGCCGGAAAATGTATTGGAATTTTTTTTATTTTCTACTGTTTTTCTCCATCCTGAAATTAACTTACACAAAAGATTTATTGCTTCAGGATATTCATAAAAAACCAACTTCTTAAATTCTCAAGATTCATGTAATCAAAAGAAGGCGATTGTTTGTGATGTATTTTGAAAAACCGTGTCCCACAGATCTCTGGAAAGTGCGGAAGGTCTAAAACCAAGAAACACCTCAGCTGAGAATATATTTGCGATTTTTAACCGTAATTTCCTTAGTTCATCCCATTGTGCGTCGGTGACACTAGCGCGCATAAAGTGCATCCCAACGACCGGTTGCAGAAGAGGAGAGCAGTTTGAAGAGGGCGTCGTAACTGCTTGAAACAGTCAGGGCCACGCCAGTCGTTACACAGCGGAGTGCTCGGTGCGTTCTCATTACGTCTTGTCATGTGTGCTGTTTCTTCTCCCGCGGCTTTTTTTTCTTTTCGTTTTGCCGCGAAAAGTCTATGTTCTGTCTGGTGTAACTACCTGAGAGTTTTTATTTTCTGAGGGAATATATGTGAATACGTTACCTCTTAGCAGATGACTTCGTTCTACATGACAGAATTCTATTCCGTAAGAACAGTATTTATCACGAATTTGATTCACTTTTATGAAAAAGACATATTTTTTTGAAAATTGAAAATTTTCATTCTACTGGTATGTTATTTCCGGATTGTAAAACGTTTCCACAAATAAGGATGTAGTAGAATTTATCTCGGATGTTAAAATACAGAAAGTAATATTCTTTAAACTTGGAAGCTATTACAACATTATAAATCGCCAGAGAAGAGAGAGTTATCTCAGTGTAATTTGTAAATTTGTGCATAAATATGCATGATTAGTTAAAATACGTGTCAGCTCACTGAAATGAATGAAATATGCTGTTATCGTTTTTCCAGTTCTGTAATTACAAGGCAATTCTAAGATACCTACGACTTATTTGTTTAAAACTGTTGGTTTCAGTATTGCTGAGTCTATTTTGATTTAGAAAGGGCTTCTCCAATGTAGTTTCGTGCGAAATTTTCTACCGAGGGTAATTTTGGAATTGAAAGATCTCGGGATAAGTTTCGTCTCCCTCATCTCCCGATATATTTATACTACTGAAGGTATTATGTCCATCACAGCGACTAGGCTTAAGTAATCCCAAAAAATGTGTCAAATTATAGTTTGAACCATTCCCTATACAACGGCGAGGAATTTTTATATCCTTACGGTGCAAAATTTTGAATCATTTGACTTAAAATTACTATGGGCTTATACCAAGAAACTTTCGCGAGCTCATGTTTTTACTTTCTCATATATGTAGTATACAGAAAGTATTATAATCGTGAAAAATTCGAAAGCGAGATTTCGACGGAAATATTCGTTTTCGCGATGCCTGATTCTGAAAAAGTTGTTTTCGGCATGTCCGTCCGTCTGTGCGCAGCGATTCTGAATAAATGAATTAATCAATTTAATTCGCATTTTGTATTTATGGTAGAATTTACTTGTTGCCGATGCACGTGCTCTCTTTTTTTACTTCAAAACAAAGAGTATTTCGCATGAAGGTCAAAGTACTCTTTTGAATGTTTCTCAAAATTGGCTTCAACGATTTTGCTTAAATTTTCTGTACGTTAAGTACAATTAGTATGCATTACAGCCGCATTAGCGGTATTCCGCTTGAAAGTTTTGTATAGGCACAGTAAAATAATTTCTGTCTCCTACATTTACACATAAGTTTACTATTTCAAAAAGCTTGAATAATATTTAGCAGAGTAAATGGACCAAGCAGACGTAGAATACACTTTTCGTAAACTGAAATGAAAGATATGATAATGATAAAATACATAGGATGACAGCAAACGCACTGCAGAAAAGAAAATACGTCAATTTCTGTCTACAACGAAATTACATTTACATAACACTTTTGCGATATTTATAAGACTGATATGTCGCTATATGTTTTGAAATAATACTATAAATATTTATTTTACTTTAAAATTTCAAATAAAAGACAATAAATTCATCTAACGACTTAGAGCATGAATAGAGACAGGACCACGCTAGAAATGACCCTTTCACTATAGAACGTTTTCTCTCTCTATGCTGCAGACGGAGAAACATATGAGAAAGCATGCGCAATGGTTTGCTCCACTAGTTTTGATATTCTGGCAAACATAACGAAAAAAACAAACTATTAAAACATATAAAATGGTAATAGCAACACGATGTTAGGATTTTCGTTTAGAAGAATAATTCACCAAAAACTAGGGAAAATACTGCTCTAATGGAAATGGCAGTCGTATCACGTGACTGAAGACAATGCGACCCTTGTCTAAGAAAGAGTCAAACGACAATCTAAATATATTATTAGTTTTAAAATCACAAAATAATTGTCCTCGTCCAATAGTATAAATCAATAGAATGCATTATTCGTTAATATTTCCAAGTTTTGCGAATAGTTGGCAACTTACTTTCAGTCAACGCGGATATAACACCTTGATAGATCCACTTTCATGATATAGGAAAGGAAACTCCATTGGACTAAATACGCTTTTCTGCATCAGCCATTCTGTAAGCTAAAAATAATTGTTTCCTCTGAATATGCAATGGATAGTGAGAGTCATAAGCCTCGTTTCACGTTTCCAACTCCAACTTGTACCATTGTCGAGGTGGGAAATTAACTATATTATATTAATGAGATTAATCATGACGATATCAAAAAGAAAGATTGAATGAAAAACCTTTTTAATGAAAAATACAATGAAAGAGCAACTACATAAAATTAAAATGTCTTAAAATTCGAAGTATCTTGAAAATAAAGAGTACTTTAACAAAGTCCACGCAACAGTACGCATGGAGTTACCCACATGTTTTGTCTAACATAGGAATTTAAAAAATTAATATTTCTCTATGCTGTACCAGTTAAATACTTGTATCTTTTAACTCAATGTAATAACATATTAGAACCTTTTTACAACTGTTTAGAAATAAAACGTAAGCGGAGGCGTTCCACACGTCTCGAATCTTTCTCCTGCAGAACGCGTCTAGTGATATAAACAAAACCGTTTGACTTGTAGCTCGCTACCCGAATGGGCATTACTTGCGCGTAAACGCTACACGATGGGCTGCGTCGGCGAGCTGCGTGCCGTCATGTAGATGCGCAATTAAAGCAAGAAAGGGGTTCCAGCGGAGACGCGGTGCACCGGGGCGCAGCTAATGATGAGCTCCTCGGTGAACGACGCACTGCACCGCCACGCGCCGCGCCTCCACGGTCGGAAGCCTGACTGCTGGATTGACGCCGATAGGCCTCAAATACTCGGTCTTTCTTGGTAGTTGTGGGGTATTGGCAACCTTATCAAAGAATGATAAATTTAATGTCGTTGGTTTGTTGCTCATAGTTTAATTGTTAGAAAACTTTTTCGGCTGTATAGCAGCTATCGTCAATGGCTAACACGGGAAAATATATATGAATAACATTATTGAATATATTGAAATATATATTGAATAAACAATAATTGAAACATAAATGTATACTATAATTGAAATGTAAAACAGTATTGAAAGAAGTGTAAAAAATATTTGAATTTATGAAATAAAATAAAGAGAAATGAAGAGTGAATGGAAGAAAACAGCATATCATACTCCACCTTTCGTGGATCCAAATTGATGGTGTTGAATTCAGTGGCGTCTTAATAAAATATTCAGTGGCGCATATAAGGTCGATTTCGTGACAAGTTGCCCGAATAAAATTCAATATGACTGCTTGTAATTTACCCAGGGGAGATATAAGGATCAATCCCCCCCCCCCGAAATTAAAATAAAATTGTCCTTTTTGTGTTTTTACCAATATTTTTATGCTAATTCACTCGCAATACACATGTATAAAGTATTCCATATATGTGTGATCCCCCCGAAATAAAATCCTCGATACGCCCCTAGTGTCATTTACAATTATTGTGCAATAAACGAGTTTATTAATACAAAAACCACGCACTCACAAAAAGCAGACAAAACTCATGGTACGAATCGAAGTTTGGTCGAGGAAATAGGGCGTCACTGAGAAAGCAAGGCTGAAAGTAAATTTTCCGATGCTTACGTTGGTGATTCAGAGTACCGACATAAATTAAGTAAGTGTGAGGACAGACAAAACATTTCCGATCAAAACCATTTGCACTTACGTTAAATCATAGCATAGCGAGAGAATTGACTTTTCCTTGGTGGGGGAGAGAAAAAAAAATCGAATTTAGAGGTAGCACAGCCATATTAAATAATGAGTTTCAATATTACGCCGAATGACGAACAGAACAACCAAACGAAAATACATTAATTTTGCCGATCTGTACGAAGTTTTTTGCCCAACATCAGACTGAATGACAAACTATTATTGATGAATTTGAATGTAGAAGTACACGTATGTTCGTGTAAGGCTAGTTTGTCAATGAAAATTACTCTAACTACAATATGTAGTTCTAATAATTCTGAACAATAGAGTTTGAAAGAAATATGTACATACGTACGGATTATATTTTTAATACGTGTTTGTACGTATTCTTTCATGATAATTTTTCTACCCAAAAGAACAGTTTCAAACTTCGTATGACCACGTGGGGGCACTAAACTAATTTACTATTATTAAATTAAAATTATAATAAATATAAATATTAAAGTAATACTAATAATAAATTTAAATATTCGAAAAGTCACATTTTAAATCGACTGAATAATATGGACAACTTCGTTTTAACTCACCTGACAACGCCGAAGCGTAGTGAAGGTGGAAATGATCTAATAAAAACTGGAAACATGACATTTACACGAATTTTTATTAAAATCCAATTAAACATCACTTCATCAACAAATACGTGATGTATATAACACAAACCCTGTCGTTGCTCGATCCGTTCTCTGTTCTGCTTGCAGTTCGGTTCGCTGTTCTCTCTGTACGAAGTATTAACTGTAACAGATAATCGTTATAGCTATAGCTATAGAAGTTAGTTCGTTAAACCTTCGGAGGATATTATGATTTGAGCTTAATTGAAATATATATGTTTCAGAAGAATAGATCCATTTATTCCTGGTTGAACGGGTCCCCTTGCCCCGTATTTTTGCTATTAGCTTGATTGTAATTTACACTCGTGATTAAATAGACGCCTCTGCTCGAAAACTGGTGTCGAATGAAAGCACTACTGCCGTCTCTGTATTAAATTTCCATATAATACAATAGAGTAAAGTACACACGCAACAGAAAATAAATGTTACATATAAAATAAACACAGAACATAAAATTCGTGTAGATACTAAGAAAATACGTAAGTGGGGAAGACTTGAATCAAGTGAAATACATGGAAAATCAAAAAATAATATAACTGTGGAATACGTTTTATTTCTTAGTAACTTGTTTGCTCCCTTATCCCTGGAGTGCTCTTGAATTTAAGAGAGGTTGGTGAGCCTGTTAGCGCTCCCACGACATCTGCAGGTAAATTGATCAAGTCCGAAATTTATTGAGAATCAAGTATTTTCCTATATCTGCTTTTGGTTTCCTACCTGTAATTTTGAAAAAGTGATCTTTTCTACCCAATTTAAGTTATTCTTAAACATGATACCCAAATATTTGCACGAATTTATTTCCTGTATTGGATATGATCTGATTTCATATGACCAACTTTGCCTTCCGCTGATACGAGAAAACAAATAGCTTTTGTGTAAGTTTATTTTCATTTTGGTTTATATGTACCTATTTGTGGATTTCATCAAGGTCTCATAGCAATATTAACCTATCTTCCGGGTTATTTATTGTTCGGTAAATTATAGTCACCCGTGGATTATCTAATATTTGAACTAGTTTTTCAGGTAAGTCATTGTTATATGTTATAAATAGGAAAGATCCAAGTACGCTGCCTTGTGAGACTTCTGATGCGACGTCTACTTCTTCCGATAATTTTTCCGAAATCCTAACTATTCTCTTTCGATTATGTTGAAATTCGCGGATCTAGGCTACCACCCTTCTATCAATGCCGGTATTTGCTGTTTTCTGAATAAATAGATTATAAGGTACTAAGTCAACCGCTTTTGTAAAATCTAAGACTACTACACCTAAACTGTCTCTTGTCTAACGCGTCTGCGATGTCCTGACATAACGATATTTATTTATTTTTGCACGAGGACCTCGGTCTTTTTTTGTCATGTAACTCAGTCTTTTTATCTCTCTTCTTTTAAATAATTTGATATGAAGTATCAATTTAATTCAGTTCAGTTTTATTATCTTAATAATGTTTTACAATTATATATTTTTGACAGATTATGTAAGTTATCTTGCACACCGATGTTATGCTCACTGGTCCGTAGTTTGATACTGTATAATTCTTTAAATTACATTTTTAAGATTGAAATAGTCAACCAATTAATTATTAATTATTTTGAATATAAAACGACTTTAATCAAGTGCTAAAGTATAGGGATAGATGTAAAAAGAACATGCAGCTATAAATTTCAAATTCACTGAAAACACAAATAAAAGTCTCGCACGTTTCTAAAATACACAGAGCCGCTAGTGGCCTTTATATCCCTAATTTCGAACAGACTGTTGACGGTGGGTTCACCAGCTCAGTCCCGAAGCAGCGTCAAGTGCTCTTCCACTCCAGACGATCTTACGCAGAATGCTTCGGAAGAACGCTTAAGCATAACACGAAGAAGATTTACGACACCAGTACGTGAGGAGAGCTCCTCCGTGCTGAGTAATCGCTATTAATAATCTTCACTATCCTCTGTCTGCAACACGTTCACTGCGGGCCTGTGGAACTGTCTCTTGCTCATGGAAATGTTACCTGACGATGATTCTATCTGATTCCATTATTTTTTCATAAATTATTAAGGTTTTCTTTGTTTTGCTGCTACAATTTATTAACAAACGTGTATGTTTAATTTTTGCAGTTGGTTTTATCTTTAGAGAAGTTAACTCCAAATCGACTAGTATATTCTTTTCCGAGTTACTTATAGACGATAAATAAAGGGACAATGTGTTATTCAGGTAAATTGATAAGACTTATTAATTATAATAATGATTCCGTATTCCTGCGAACGAATTTTCAATTATTATTATTTTTTTAATTTTATTTTATTAATACACAAACGGAGTATGTCCATTACACAAATAAATGTATATAACTTCAGGTTAGTCTTGATTTTTGCCATATAACTAACAACAGTAGAGACACGCTGAATTTGAAAAAATATATATTTGATATGGGAAAAACAGCAACAAAGAATTTCTTCTTTATCAATCATGAGAGTTCATTTGATCATTCAAAATATCAAACAAAAGAAATTGAGACATTTTCATCAAGTAAATTTAACCAGGTTATGCATACTTTAACCGAATTATGCACAAAATCTTTAATTGGAAAGTTATGTGAACTCCGAACCAAATATTGAAATCCGGTTCACTCGAAACAGTTTGAAGCACTTGAGAAATGCGTTATGGCTGCAAATTTTGTCTAAAATATGCTTTCTTTTTCAATGTTTTAGAATATCTCATGATTCATAAGTTTCTCACTTCCAAAAATTAAAATTTGAAACTCACCTAGTAAAAAGGTCTTAGTCCAGTGTATTACTTAACGTTTAGAGAAGTATTTTAATAAATTTGTTACTTTTTTGTCAAATATATTATATAATATGATCTAATGTACTTAGTATGTGATTTAAAATGATATTGTCTATTAATGTGTTCAGAAACAGTTTAACAAGGACTTATTTTATAACAGTTTGTTGATTATTATAAATTATGTTAAAAAAACTAATATGGGACTTAACCTCTTTCGAAAGCGTGAAAGGAATAAAAAGAAAAAATAGTATTGCCACTTTGTAAATTTGTACTATAAAAAATCCAGTGGTTAATACAGTGCTGCTCGTTATTGGACATGGAACATTAATCCCATCATGATTTACGATTTTTCAAGAAATGGTATCGTGTTTGCAATTTGTGACGAGGGAATTCCAACTAAGAAAAAAACACTTAAGAGTGAGGCCAGATGGATAGACTTCTCTCATTGCTACCCGTACTCGTGAACGAAGGCTCTGCTTGGCTGTCATCGCGGAAAAACTCGACTCGTGATGTGTACGGAGCTCGTCTGCTTTTCCACTCTGCTTTCTGTTTTCATTCCGACTCTCGAGTGACTACCGCCACCGACTTGCTCCTTCGTTTGACGTTCGTCTCTCTACATTCTCCCTAATCTCTTTTTTTTCCACTCCAATATTTTTCTTTATCTTCTCGTGTTTTTATCCTCAATTCTTGTGTGTCTCCCTTCATTCTCATTCTCGGGTCTAACCTCGTGGTTGATTCTAGTCCCTCCTTTATCAAACCTATTAAAAATGCTTTCTTGATTTCGTGGTGTTCATCTCCATTATTTTCGTTCCTGATTACGTTTCATCCTCATTCCCTCCTTATACCAAATTGAAGATATCTAGATTGATTTTCCCCATATCCCCTCCCCAATCTGAATTGAGTGATTTATTTGTAGTTCGTGTGTGCCGCTTTCCAATCTTCTTCTCAGTCCCTTTTCTCATGTCTGCCTCATCCTCATCTTCGTCGCGTCCCCATCAATTTCACGAATCCTGTTTCCAGAACAAATCTGGAGAATTCAGTCAGTCGAACTAACCATACATCGTACGTGAATAAAAGATACTTGGTGGTAGAAAGTTTCCCCATCGGCGTCCTCGTCTCTCGGGAAGATCTCCATCTGGTGCTTGTAGTGTGTGCGCATGCGCCGCGGCTACACGTGGCGAAGTGATGTCGCTTCACAGACGCGCAAACAGAGCGCAGACGCGCGGGTGGACGAGGGTTGGGTGTCAGGGCGTCACGTTCGCTGGCGCTCTCCGCTCGTATGAGCTATTGTCACCGCACCCTCTGCGCTTCTGTTTTCGAGCTGTCTCTCTCCCTTGAAGAGAAGCGTCTTAAAGAATGTATTTCGTGGTAAAATTCCATCCTTTGATTTCGAACATCGATTGATTGGTGGCAGCCGATTTTCTTAATGAACAGGTACCGCGTGTATCTTCTGCTACGATTCGACGCCAAAATCATTCCACTATTAATGTAACACAGAATTTATAATTTCGTTATGCCTTGAACCTGGAATAGATTTTATGATGGTATTAGGGTTACAAGTCTGAAAAATTTGTCCAAATTAAATTTGCCAATGTTTCGGCCATTTTATCTTGATGTTTATATCCACGTTTCTCTGTTCTGAATTGAAAAAGGACCGGATCAGTGACAGCTTATAATTTGAAAAATGGTCGTCGACCATTGCTGAAAATATAATATCATTTCCTTTTTACTTTCTCGATCAAGGAACAATTTTAGCATTTTTCGCAACAACCTGGAAATAGAAATCTGATATATTTTCATATATTTTCAATGATACATGAAATATTTTCATGTATAAATTAAGCTACATGAAATAATTAACAACAGAGAAATTAGAAATTAAAACAATTAAAACTTTTTTAACCAATTTCTGAGTGAATTAAGTTTTTGGCGATTTATTGGGTAAATGGATGAAAACTATAATTTCAGTTGACTGTTTTGTCGGATCAAATTATACGACAGATTCCAGGATTAATTATGATTTGTGGAAGCATCTAAGTAGGATTTTGAAGAGTAATCATTGTCATGGTGTTTTTGGTTTCACTTACGAAATGATTCATAATGGATTTATTAGCAGAATGAGAAATTTCGTTGGCAAAGCATGAGTAAACTCAGAATAATTTCTATCTATATTTAGATAGAAATTATTCTCAGTTTAGATAGAAATTATTCAGATGTGTCTTTGGAAATCTGTTAATTGAAAATAACATGGCTTCAGGTTTATATACAAATCAAAATTTATAAATATTGTTCGCCCAAACTATGAATAAATAAGTTTTAAGATAGAGGCTTAAGAATAATCTATCAGCTCACCGACAAGTTGGATTGTTTAATCAAACGTGAACGCTTTCAACAAATTTAAGTTTTATTGCACTCCCTAATTTCATTAAGAGAATAAAATAGTGGACAATTTTTCAGTAGATGCAGATGTATTCAAAGTGCCTGCATTCGTGTACTCAGATTGACTTGGGAACTATTTCATGTAAATTTTTATCATTTGACGGACGTCCTTGGTTTATAAGAGAACTTGTAATTGAAAACGTATTTTTAATTAACGCGTTATACTTACATCGATATCGTGAGTTCGCAATTTCAGCAAACTTGTATTTTGAGAATCTCGTAACTTGAAGCATGGATATTTCAAATCATAGTACTTAAATTTCTCGGATCCGTTGGAAATGTAGGCTGATTGTGTGACATAACGACAACCCGCCGGACTGGGAGATGAATGAGCGAAATTTGCTTCACTTTGGCGAGTTGCACAGATAAACGACTAATGGCTCAAGGCGCCATCAGCGAATCCCAGGGACATCCCTCTTGCTGTAGAACGCTTCGATCGGCTGACACGGCGAGGACGATTTCAATACTCGTCCTTTCACGCATTTAATCTGAAAGTAAAAAGTTCTTCTACGGAAGGTTTGTGACATTAAGATGGATATAAAATTACGAAACATTTATTGGTAGATGCAGTTGTAAGGGAAGTTGGGATGTAAAATTTGTTTAACCAGAAAACAGTAATAACAACAGTAAAAACAGTAAACAATTATGCAGTAATAGTGAGTTACAATGGGAACTATCTTTCAAAATTCGAAATACTTCCCCTAAAGATATTATCGGACCTTTGGGTTCTTCAGAGAGGAGTACAGCTCCACCTCGGCACAAAGAACCGGGGATGCGGCCAGTATGATGCTCTGGCTATTTAGACCCCAGGATAACCCCGGTATGCGGTATCAGGTTGAAATGGCCTGAGTCAGTCTGGAAGTTGAGACACGAGTTAAATCCCTCACGACATCGGGATTGGAACATCGGCGGTCCATCGAAATTTATCCATCGCTGCGAGCGGGTTCCAAATTTATCTTCTATAATTATAATTTTATATACTGTAATTACATTTTCTTTTTTACTCTTAGAACTACGAATCGAAAGATGCTGTTAATTCCCGAACTTGGTGGGTGTGGTTACAATATTACTCTCAATTACAAATTTATTCCCGACAAATTATTTCCGGGTATCTGCTTTCTGCAAATGTATTGAATTCTTTTTTTTTGTATTCTAACACTGTCCCTAATTTCTGATTGCGTACCGATTTGCAACTTCCCTCACGTTGCCAAGGCATTCAGGAAGCCGGAGAAACATTATCATGCACTCACTGAATGTCTGTCTTCCAACCAGGGACACTCCGCGAATTATACCAGTAATGTTTCCTGTTCAATTGTTCGCTTACAATTGCAATCTCCGGAGACATATTCTGCAGTAGAAATCAGCTTCGCAAGGTGTGAACGTGAAGTCCAATATTTCACGTTCTGTTTTTACGGTATACTCATTGAATGAATTGATCTGTAAGGTTTTGAATTGCTGCATTGATGCAATTTTGCGTATGTGTTATTGCAATCCGTTAATTAGTGTTTATTTTCTTGAATTGGTTTAATAGTGATTCATTAAAAAGCAAAAGAAAAATATGCATGTTTTTCATAGATATTTCTCTTATCTTCTTTTCCCTCGAGTGGTTTGTTTCCCATTATTGTATGTAATTCGTAATATTCTAAGCTTATTCCGTTAATCCCAGTGCAGTATTTATTTGTATCTCTACGCTCCTCGTATTCATACATTTTTGATGCACCGTGCGCAGATAAAAATTCAGTGGCATACTAAATGAAATGATATTAACTTTGTGTCCTGGAACATACACGCAACTTTCATTGTTTTCGTAAACCAATGACACCGTTCGTTTTCCTTTCTAATGACCATAACTTGGAGAGAATGTTGTGCTTTCCGAACGAGCTTACACTCTTCGTGTAATGTTAACCAAACTACGATGCGATTCATCCCTTTCGTGGGTGAGGGAAAACACTTCGGACACGCCCTACGCGTCATTTTGTCAAAGTTGAAAGGATAACAGGTTTTATACAGAGGACACTATTTTGAACTTAAGAACTAGTGACAGGATACCAACGCGTTTTTTTCTTTAAAAAAAATTCATTTTATTGGCGTTCATGCCACCTCGTATCTTCGGCATGTGCTAATTAAACATCGCGACTCATTGATGTGGTTCGTATATACAGTTGCTTGGCATTACTTAACCCAGAGCTGTTCAACTGGTAGCGCGTGTATTATAATTCACGTACCGCGAGTTTTAGTACATTTTACATGAAATTTTTCATCAAACTTTGGAGGTCAAATTTTTGCTTCAAAAAATTAACATGGGGAAATTTAGTTTTAGTCTTACTCGGATAATAGGATCGTATTTCCGGGTAGCTCAGATTAATTATTTTTATTCATCCACGTGATAAATTAATGCTGATAATGAGCGTGTACAATCAGCTTTCACAGGTGACATAATTTCCACGATTCCACCTGTGGTTGACATTGCAAAAACTTTGGGAAATCAAAGAAAGCTCGAAACTCTTAACATCATCATCTCTAAAACGGTCTTGGTAACCAAACTCGAAAAAATGTGCACGAATATCGGATCCTGTAGTGTACGATAATAACAACTTCCACTAAAATACACTTCAAACATTTGCGCCAAATTTTATGCTAACATTTTTAAGTAATAATAAATTTTAGTAAATTTATTGTCAAAATAGCAGTGCAAATTGCGTGACCACATGGAGGATAATGAACTTATTTTACGAAGTACGTTAAATTATTCACTCATTGCGTCGTGAAAAGGATAATCTCTTTCAGATGCCTTTTTTTCATATTCCTCGAAATCATTTTGATGTATTTTAAGATAGAAATGAAAGAAAACGAAATTTTTAATTTTTCAAAATCTGAATTCCCCATATAATATCATTGCAAAAGCTTCAAAATATTTTGTCACGCATCCAAATCTAGCGTCATTCGAAGTTACAGTACTTGGTGTGTGCGTTACATGACCTTCTCTTCGAAGTATGCCCCCCTCTCCTTCAACTCCGCGCTATCACTCTATTTGACGTCCCGGGTGCAGACTCCCCGTGCGCGTCATCTCGCTCGCTCCCGCTTCCTTCTCCGACCCCGGCGACGCCGTTTCGCCCCGTGACGTATCCTGCGGCGGTCGGAGGGTCGATCCCGAAACTTCCGGCACTCGAGGCGACTGTGCTGTTCCTCGACTGTGCTGGCGAAGCGGCTTCCAAATACACACTCCGGGCAGTGCTTCAGATCTGGCAGGCCGCTGTGCTTTTTGTTGTCAGACATGTTGTTCGTGTCGACGATTTCCTTTAAAGGCAGAGACGGAGCATTCGTATATATTCCTGTTATGCTCATATACAGCAATTTTAGTTGAAATTCTTAGTATATGTAGGATGAGGTTCGGGTTCGAAGGACCACAAATGTACAGGAATATTACAGAACATGAGGAAGGTAGATGAGGTGTGTTTAAACCCTGGACTGCCAACAAACAATTTAATGACATGAAACAGACTTGAAAGTAATGAAAGAATATAAAACTGAAGTTCACTGTGTTGAGGTGAGACGATCCGTTTCTTCAGAGATTCAGCTTGGATGGCGTGGGGTTTATGTCGATTTGATGATTTTGAGTTGGTGAGCAGTTGAGGTTGAATTGCTGACTGCTTATCACGTGGCGATACAACGGCGTAACGATGCCCTCACGAGATTACCTGCAGGTTGAAATAATTCCCCCAGCTGTCGCCTGGTACAAACTGAAGGAGAAGTCGTCGGTTTGCTTGCCGAGTGATGAGAGTACTAAAACATAGTTGATGTTGACTCCTCGGACGAGTTTTGCAGAGGGAGTGCCCACATGTCGTGGCTCGCCTTTTTGGAGACTCGCGATGCTCGCGCGATTGGTTGGTTGGTCAGTCGGTCGGTCGATTGATCGCGTGATGTCGTGAGGTCACAGGTTGACCGTGTATCGATTGTTCATCTAGCTCGATGGTGTGAATATTACGTAATGTCAAGTTATTGTAAATTGTTCTGGCGGGGAAGTACAGCCTCGTGGATTCCAGTATAATAAATAAACGAGTCTGTAATTAATTAAGCCAGTCATACTATGTCCAACCATTTCATCCACTTTTTTTTAACACAAAGGCGTAAATTTTGAATGGACTTATGAGATTTGAGGAAATTGTTCATGGAAGCTCAACAATCGAGAGATGTCACTCAATTGGCACAGCGAGCATATAATCCACAGATTGTTCACTTGTCTAATGATATGATATCTAAAAATGGCTGAACAGCTCACTTGCTCCTGAAAAGAATCTAACTTGTTTGTGGTGTGGAAAAAATTTGTCTTTTTATAACAACAGAAAAGGTGCATTCTAGCAGTTGAAGTCTCGTTTCAAGATTTTTTCGTTCATGCTAGTCATGCATATAATTCACATTATATATATACCGATATTACAATTACGTTTGCGGATTAAATGTTATGACTTTAATAATAATTCCTAACAAAGATGTGAAATACAGTCTAGTCCCGCTTATCCGACCTAAATGAACGGACTAGCTATCCTATAGCTGAAAGTACCCAATAAAAAAGACAATAAAAAACTCAAGATATCTTTTCTCTATCGGATGAACTAATTCTACGCTTGTAACTTTTAGGTCCCGAAATGTGGCAAGGTAAATCAACCGTTCTTCTAGAAATTAAAGAATCACAAATCGTCGATTAGTAAGCGTCGTGGGTCACGCTCACTTTTCCTTACTGTCAGAGTTGGTTAAAAGTGTAAAAAAGTAATTGATTGCTGACGATCTTTTTTACGTAGTGATGTTTACCCCAATCAGACGTATACTGATTTCTTCACTTTCAATGTTAATCCTAATTTTCCATGACCCGGATCTCTTTTTGTCCCATTAATCATAGAACAACGAAATACAACTCTCTTCGCTTTGTTACCTATAAACTACATCGTATGATGAGTACATCAAAGACATACCATGTGCAAATACAAAATTGTTATGATGATTTATTTTTCTTTTTTCCATTTCAACCTCATTGAATTTATTCGCTATCATTGTTAGAATATATGTAGTGGTTATTCAAATGAGTTAATAATTTCTTTATCGTTTTATTGTATCACATATTCATCAATGTGGAATTCTGCCGTGTATTTACATATATGTAATTTGAATTTTTACAAAATTTACGTTAATTGGAAATGGAAATTATAATTATTTAATCCAATCAGAGCGAGACAGAGCGAGAGAGGGAGAGCTCAAAAATGAAAATTGACATTAAAATGTATCTTTTGTCGTTGACAGAGAGACTCTGATGATATATTTCATTAAGAATTTGTCGGAACTGCTTAGTTCCGGTAATTCACAACCAAATTGAAAGGACAAATCTATGAAAAGATTTTTTTGATGGGGCAGCAATGACAGAACTCGACTTCGCATCATTTGCCAAACATGGCCTAATAGTTCTTGCACTTACATACCATCGCATGAACTGAGTTGATTGTCTATATAATAGAAGCTGTAGAAGATTTCATTAGCATACGTCGTTAAAAAAGGTATCAAAGATCTTTCTTATAGTTATTATTATCAGATAATTAAGACAATGGTATTTTGGAACACTATTTGCCGCGGCAATCTACAGAGAATGCGTTCCATTTTGGATACATATAGCCGAAGCGAAGCGCATTTCACACACGCGAGTTTTTATGCAATCGTTTTGATTATATTGACTTAACTGATGTGAAAACTCGAGTCAATATTTGCGAGAACGTACATACCCGTTCTGTCGAAAACGGAGAGAAGGGATTTCCTGTGTACTTGAGGGTGTTTCGGAATGTACATTTTGTACACGTGCTACGATGGGCTACATGCTTTGCAAATACGCAAAATCGAAAATGTCATGACATCTCCACTATTCGATATATTGTACATTTTATTAAACAGCGTGTTTCTCTTCTCACGTATCCAAATATACCATTTGTGGCGAAATAATTGATAAGCGTTAAATTTTGCAGCATTTGTCTCAGTTTGTAACTAGTGAGGTTTCAGTGAACGCGGTAGTACGATATTTATTAATATTATTGTTATTATTATTATTCTTTTATTATTATTATTATTATTATTATTATTATTCTCTTTGTGGTTTTTGATTCGTTTCCTCGTTGACTGAGAGAAAAAACAGTCGTAAACCTCACTTTTCTGCCATTGCCCTTGTGATGTGATGAAATGTCTTTTCGCGTTAATAGTGAATTTTGGACAGAGATAAAATCTTACGCGGATCGATTTCTCCCAATATGTATTTATTATTGAAAATAAAATAAAAATGTTGCATCTGAATGAAACATTATGTCACTGACAAGTTTTATTCTATTTTTCGAAGATACTTGAACCAATCATTGACGTGATCTTAATGAGAGAGTTGCATGGGAGTTAAATATGTTGTTGTGCCAAGGGTAGTATGATCGTTTTGATATAGCAATTTTTATTTTTTTAAGTTTACTGATATTAGATAAAATATATAGCTTCACGTATTTCAGAAATAATTCGATTATCCACGATTTGATTCGTGCTCTTATCGAAACAAAGTTTTGTGAAATTTTGAGCTTACGTGCTTAAAAATACGTACGAACAGTCAATAACACAAAACAATGGTCTCCTCCCTGCTCGTATGAGTATCGTTCTGCCCAGATATGCAATTGCTAAAAAATTCGCGCTCGTCTTCCATTGTTCCCGTTCCACCATGTTTCAGCTTCGTCCTCGCTCCAGCCCTGGACACCAAGCCACGATGAGGCTATATACATTCACTCTTCATTTTCGTTCCATCGCCTTCCTAGTGGCGAGCCAGCCACACGTGCACACACCACACCTCAGACGTGAGGAACACTGGCGCTTTTTACGACTGCACAGCTGTTGGGCTTGGGCCTCCGCTGGCGGAAGGCGATTTCCAGCCGTTGTGTAGACGGAGGTGCCGGAAATACGAGAGGGAAGCCAGCGGAATCCAAATAGACAATTGCGGGGAATGTGCACGTATGAGAGAGTACACCGCGGCAGAAATCAAGAGTGCAACCTAAAAAGAGATTAAAACTAGAGGCGCAACTAAATTGCTTGGACACGGAGGAGGTAATGAGGCTTTACGTTTCATCGTGACATGCTTTACCGTTGCTTTCAGTTAAACAAAATTGTTACAATACAACATGTTATAATCCAAACCACATAGATGAATTTTAAAGAAAATATTGAAAAAGTATTGAGCCAGTAGATGTGGTCTAAATTTTGAAGAAAAGTACACAATTAGAAAATTACTAAATTAAGTCGTACTAACAACAATTTTAATATTTGAAACATTTATCTACGTGAAACTTTGGGGTGCTAGTAAATGAAATAGTGAAGTTAAAAGACACTTGAATGACATTGAAAGTATAGTATCCATAATTTGGAAATATTCCCGTGATTAAAACACTGTAAATTCCCCGTACGTATTGCACGTAGAAATATATCTTCACTCGACCACTATCTTTTAGTGCCCTTCTAAATCTTCCATTTTTTGAGTCGTAAATGTTGATTCATGATAATCCTGTTTTCTTATTGTAATCTTTGTGCTTCTTAATTTTCTTCCTGTCTATTTCGTTCGTAACCGTTCTCCGTCTGCATTTCTCACGATTCGTCGCCTTATTTTTTCACTTTTGTTTCTCCACATCACGAAGAAGACATGGGACGCGAACTGAAGGAAGTAGAAATGGATATAAGTTAATTTTTTGCCGCCTCGTTTTTGTAAACGGGGCTTTATGACTCGCCAACGTCTAGGTCATTAGAGCCCTTGTGTCCTCGTGTCTTAAATTTTATATATTAACTGAAAATGGAATTAATTATTAAAACGATTAGTACACTTCTTTTCGAAATTAACCATAGTCAACGATCAATATTAAGTGCTGAAGGAATGCTTCTATGGAAGAAGAGCAGTTTAATGACTGGAATAATTCAATATATTTATTAGTTTCGACGTATTGTTTCATTCGATCATTTGTTTCAGTAAGGAGAGTCAGCAAAAGGGGGACGAGCGATGTGGTGAAGGATATGTGACGTTGAATGCGAGGAGGGAGGGGGACGTGGTGGTGTGACGCGCGCGAGAGACACCATCGGCAGATGGGCTGTGGGCGCGCGGCGCGTCTCCGTGCAGCCGCCGATGCCCCACCGTCTGCGGTGAACCGCCGAGTATTTGCGTCGCGCCGTCCGTCGCCTGCCCCGTTCTCTCCACACCGTCGAATTCACTGGTCCCTTCCACACGCGGGTCACGTTGACGCAGTCCGGAGCGTCGCTCACGAATCATAAGCACGTCTTGGGGCTGATGTGGATAGGAGGAGATCGACCTTTTTACACTCTGCGAATATTTTTACGCTCGATTTTATTGGCTATCAATTATCTTCGTGGTTCAATTTACCCTATTATCTCAATCGTAATACATACATGCCTTGGAATTTTTATCTAATTTTCAACTTACTTGTGCTCTTTTAATAATCCTTTGAATTTACCTCTGTATACTTTCGATCATTCCATTAATTTCATTACACATTTATGTAGTTTGGAGGAAAAACTTTCGAGGATCAAATAGTTTTCGTGTTCGTCGTGGTGACCACGTTCACGTAATTAAGCAATTATTGAAATCAAATATTTTGTGGAGTAAATTACCAATCTTTATTTTTGTTTTGTTGTAAAGAACTCTTGTATAACCAGAGAATTAAAAAGATGAAAATATGTCCCCAGCAAACTAATTTAAGAATAGTCTTTCTGTTGGGAAAACCCAGGAAACAAAACTGAAGAGATTTATAAGGTTTGTTGTGTATGTAATCTCCGATTCAAAATTATTGGCAATGCTTCAAAACTTTGAAAATCAATTTTACATTTGCTTTTCAGTTGATTTTCCATTGCAAATTTTGACAAATGATTTAGTCTGTAGTAATTAATTTTGTCAAAAATTATTTGCTATTGCTGAGTAGGAATAGCGCTGAGCGGACGCGTGAAAAGCATCCGGTGGGCGTTCGTCGGTCACGAGAAGCCACCTATGAGCACCCACACAGCGATTGAACACCCCTGGGAATTTCGTCAATACCTCTCTATTCCCCGCTACTAAGACTCTACGGAATTTGGAGCGTGATTTCATCCATGCGCAAGGTATTGAATTCGAATCCTGTGCTTGGACTTACCTTACATCTTATTCAGAGAATTCATACGACAACCTCAACATTTCATCACAACCTGCGCGAAGGGGACTGGAAAGTTCGCACGCGGTAAGAAAACTTAAGCTGCGGAGCAACAACTTTCTCACGGACTCTCCACACATCGATCTCATGATAGAGAGATGAACCCAGAAGGCTAGGGGTATTCATGTATAGCATCCTAATAAGAAATAGTTTAATTAGTCCTGCTTAGGAATTTTGCATGGTTTATGAATTGAATGTTATAATGGAAGAGTTTCCATTCGCTCGCTAAATTCCAGGAATATCACGCAAAATGAAAACTAATTTCTCTTTATGCTCCAAATTTCTTTAAACAAAAAAAATAATTAATAATTGAATTTAAGTTTTCATGTATAACCCAGCCAGTTTACAGGTCGTGAATTAACTTGTTGGTTGCTTGTAATGCAATATTCTAGTGACAGAAGCAAATGTCACTGTGGAGCGGTCCACCGCCTATTTATCTGTTTGCTCTCTGAATGCAAATAATAATTAGGCCAACACTCACTGCTCATAACACAAACATTGTATCCAAAACCCTAGATTATTATGTTATGACGATGGGTCGTTTGTTGTAACAGGAAGGAAAACGAACATATGTGGACGGAACTATTTACTGAACATATTTTGTGGTTCTGCTTCCAGAGAATGTAATAGAAACGCTGAAGAATGATCTTCGGTATAAACGAAAGCAAACAACTGTTAAAAAGAATATTTTTATTTATCCTTTTTCAGATATTGTTTCTTACGAATTCTTATTTGTTTAGTTATTGTATTTTTGTTTAGGTATGTACCCCTCCCTTTTTATAGAAAATACCATAATGATTTTTTTCAATTTTATCTTTTTGGTCCACGAACATAACCCACAATTTTGTTCAGTTGTACATCTCCCTCCAACGTATTATTGATGTCTAATGATACTTCGTGTCTATCGACTTTACCTTACATTTTTCGGGGCCAGGCAATTCTACTTCCCGAGCTTGTATTTTTTATCAGTGCGCGTACCTCTTCAATATCCCTGGATGCATTTTAATGCACGGCTTTTAAATATTCACAAGAGTTGTGAGCGCGTGGGCTATGAACTTCCTTGCGAGCGCTTGCCGAATGGTGAAGGCGCAATCAGTGTGGAGGAAGAGCATGGGGAACGGAGAGAGGTTTGAGAAAATTCACGAAGAGCTACAGAAAAGATGACATGGAAAGATATGGGGAACAGCTAGGATGAATCAGCAAATGGATGAGGAAGCATGAATGACCGGTGAGGGCAATACAAGACGGCGTTATGAGAGTGGGTTCGGAAAACATGAATATGAGGATAGAGAATATGAGAATTGTGATAACGAGAATTTATGAGAAGAAATCTGAATGCCTGCTGTAAATAGGTGCATGAGAGTAGGAAGATACAGATGCCTGAGGTTGGATGAGAGGCGAGAAAGACGTTTTGGGAATTAAGAGTTCGGTTAGATGGATGGTGCAATGAATGGAGAGTAGTCCACGTGTATATTCTGACACGCCTGCAATAATAAACTTGCCTTACTTTCTATGTCAACTGCTGAATTTGACACCGCACCATAGCAAGCAACATGCTGAGATGAGTCGGCTGAAAGTCCGTGGGTGCTACTTTTATCACTTTTTTTGTTGGATGCACTGCACAATTCGAATTCGAATTTCATGAGGTAACGTGATTCTCAAGAAACAATAGTCAAATATTTCATTTGGATAATGCTTTATAAAAATTAAATTCATGATAGGTTAGTCTTTTTTTAATTTCGTGAGTTTAAAAATTTTCATTCCAAGTTCGAAAATCCTAAGAATTAGTGTTTGGTGTTCAAGCCCACCGAGTAAATAAGTGCATGCATTGTGCGAAAATAAATTGTCAACTTTTTTTTACTGTTCTGCGTAAGTAATACTTCCTCTGCTTACTCAGCGTAATGTCACGTTTTTATCTGTGGGGAAAAAACACGCCGCGGCGCGGCTTCCTCAAATATTTACAGAATCATGATTTCGAAATCCAGAATCTTCAAATATTCTACTGTCATGAAGCAAATTTTCTGTGTCATCACGAATGTTTTTGTGGGAAGAAATTAAATTCTAGCGAATTAACTTTCAGATAAACAATTGGCAAGCTTGAAATTTTTCACATTTTCCAATCTCGCTTTAGGTATAAACATTATTGTCCGGGACAAACGGGGTCTCAGTAGACAGAGCTACCAACGTCTCATCCATCCTGCTGTGGCCTTCTTCACTGCAAAGTCAGAGCTGAGTACACCAGACATTGCCCTGAAGCACGACAGCAATTTAGAAGAGTTCGATTCTGACGTTGCCCTGAAGAAGGTCGCAGCAGAATGACCGAAACGTTGGTAGTACTCTCTTCGGAGACGCGTTTTCTCCCAGACCACTCCACGGACTCCGGCCGCCCATGTTTACTTTTGCCTTGGATAATTTGTTCTAAGAGGGTCTACATACAGAGATTTTATTTTAGTCTGAAAAAAATTATTTTGCTGTCATGTAATTTTTCGTTTTGTACGAAATCATTTATCCTTGTTTTTAATCTTTCTGTAGCCATTTGTTTCAGTCATATTTTTAACTTTCCGAGAAATAACAATACAATCCAACGATTCAACTTTTATAAACATGTAATTGAAAACTAGAGATACCTCAAACGAAGGTCACAAACTCAACTTGAAACGAATTGGCGTTTTTAATTGAAAACAAGAAACTTGCTTTTTCGTTCCTAGCTTCTCTTTCCAAGCAAGAATGAACTGAAGAAGATTGATCTCTCTCATTCTATGAAGGAGAGATCAAAACTTTGAGATCAGGATATTAATCAAATTCGACGCATAAGCTATTAAACTTGAAACGTATTGGGTGAATTGAAGTCTCTTTTTTCATGTCCGTCACATTATATTTATTATACCGTTTTAAACATTCAGGTAATTTAAAACGAAGTATTGATAATCTCGATTTTCTTGTCTTGGTGTGAGCCATTTAGTTTGTTTATCCTTTGTTTGAGCTCCAAACTACATAATTTACATTGCCAAAATGTATTGAATTTCTATTTCCCTTTCCTACACTACATAAACTTTTAAATTGATGTATACTTATGTTTTTTACGATAAAGTTATGTATCACTCTGTTTCTTTATTTTAAGAAACTTATTTTTGCATTACAATACGAGTTCTAATTCTACCACATTGAATACTCGACGGACTAATTACAATTGTGGAATTTTGTATCTACAGAATGATACGGAGTGCTGGTTTGTAAAATTATACTCTAATTAAACTGCAAACATGTACAAGTAACTGGACTTATGGCCCGTACATACTGAGACCTTAATCAAAACTTTTAAGAATTTTTAAAAATTCTTGGTCTAGTCTTCCAACAGTTAGTCGTAAGCAGCAGAAACAGTTTCCCAGCCGCCGACGTATCGGTATTATATTTTTCGTCTGTCGTCTAGGTAACGGATTAGGACCATTCATCATGTAAATCCGTAACCACGCTATATCATGTAAACATTCGATAATATGTAAATTAGGAAACTTCGGCGAACCATCTTACCAACCCCATGGATGAGTTAAAATAGGTATGCTGATAAAGGTTACGTGAATTTGTAAATAAATTAAAGGTATCACAATAATATATGGTCTAAATATCTTGTCTATCATGACGAGCACGGGCCACATTATTTCTAATGAATACGAATATTGACAAAGAAAAATAGATCATCAGTAAAATACTGCCTGTTTTACGCGAAGAGTGGTACGGATTACTTCTTTTGCGAAACGAAAAGTTGCTCGGCAAATTTTTGTGAGACCCATGGGCAACAAATCATTTTACAACTTTAATTTTTTCCCCTTGGATCCAAAATGCCTTGACGTACCGTGGGTCAAAAAGCTGCGATAGTAAGAATATCTTCTAAGAGAACAAAGGATTGGTTCAATAATAGTAACTCTTTAAATCCCTATCTCAAATATTTCGAGAGAATTGTGCAAGTGTTCCTTCTCTTGAATTTCTAGTTATTAGTTTTCTTTGTTAGATTATGAGTTGTTTGTAATATTTTTTCAGCCATACACCCGTATCCTCAACCTTTGCGGTCATCTCACAATGCTAATATCGATTTTTGTTAGGAATTTTTTTGAAGTTATTTTGTAAATTTACTGTTACATGGCCATCAAATACTCTGTGCTGATGGTTATTTTATTTTAAATTTTACGTTTCAAATGTTACATATCACAACGAGCATTGATGGTGGCTCTCGTGCCACCAAATATGCCGTACGCAACAAATAATTCACTATGAAACGTCTTGCTCTGGTGATTATAATTTATTTTTATTCTCCTAGTTATTATTTCCTTATCAGGAATACCGACNAGTTTTTTGCACCGTAACAGCCAGTCTACGAACGGTTCAAAAATGTTTATATTAATTATAAAGTGAGATCAACATGCTGTTTCAATTTTTTTATATATATTTAAATGTCATTTACCTGTTTCACTTCTCCGAAAACATTTTTTTCCTTGGGGCTTTAGAGGGCTCACCTACGTCAAGGTCATTATAGCCCTTTCTCCGAAAACAAACGGTGAATTCGCACTCCAAATGTTTGAAGTCCAGTCCGAACAAAACAGTACGAAACAAAACCACAGCATCACGTATGCAGATACATCAGAAAGCGCTGCCACAAAGCCTTGAATTGCTGGTAGACGCAGCTTTTCCGAGAAATCCCGAGAGCCGCGGGATATTTTGGCGCGGCGGTTTCTATTGCGCGCAGGCTGCCGGAGTGGAGAAACAAAAGGACGGGAAGAGGAGAGGAAAGAATGAAGAAGGGAGCAGTGGAAACGCAAATGAAATGAAAGTTGATTCTACAAAAGAAGATTAAATGGAGAAGGCTGGGCGATGATTTAGGAGAAGAAATGTGGTCTACCGTATGTTGGAATGGGGATAAGGAGAGATGTCAGAATTGAAGTACTCGTACAGTTGGGGAATCAATTTTCATGTTTTGATAGAGAAAAAAAAAATTCTCATTTGACTTCCCGATTAGGTATTTTGTGACACTAATTTTACTGAAATATGTTCGTACGATTTGTTGTTAAGGATTAGTCTTAAAATAGAAAAAAAATTCTTTTCTCCAACTCACTATAGCTGTAGTAGCATTTAAGCTACAGAAACACGTCACATTTTTAGTGCTATACAAACGTGCCTCAGGTTTATGTCGATTTATATTTACTTTATGCGAAAATTTATAATTTTAATGTACAACATTTATAAATAATACTTATGACTGATTACAGGATCACAATGAAATTTGGAATGTAGATCCTCTGTACCTCATCAATTAATGATGTATATAGGTATTGGAAAAATGTATAAATAAAATAAATAAAGATAGGGCTCTAATGACGACGTTGACGAGACCTAAAGCCTCAAGAAAAAATAAAGAAATAAATAAATTTATTGTAAAAAAAACTGTTACGATCTGCATATGACCACGTGGAGGACAATAAACTACCATTCGTTTTTTAAATGTTTTTTAAATGTTCAACATGTTTGGCTCAGATATATCAAACGAATGCGGTAAGAATAGAAAAAAGAAACAGAGAATACGAAATCTACTGGAGGTCTCTGTAGGAACTGAAGTAAAAATACGGAGTAGGTGCCTCAGGGCAACGTAATTGGCTTCAGAAGGAAAGCGAGAGATTAAGAAGAGAACTTGTGAAAAAGTAGAGAGAAGTTCGGGAGAACGTTCCTGGTAGAGGATTAGTTTAGTTGGAACCGTCTGAAATGGAGTAGTTAGCGCAGTGCTTATCTCCATCACATTGTGGACAATATGACTTTTATAGAGACGGAGGCGCGACAAAAACACCAGTTTTTAAATGAGGATATAGTGCTATTTTCAAATTAGTCTTTAATAAGTATATTAAATTATTCGAATAGATTACCTCCAACACTCTCAAATCACACACATACGAATACATATGGTCTGAGCAATATTAAAGTATACATTATCGGTGAAGTAACTTATATGTATAATTTGATACAAAAATTGAAAATTGAGATGTTACCTGTCTGCAAATGAACAGAATATAAATAATCAAAAAAATTTCAATGTTTAGTAATTTACTCGTAATGAAATATAATGCTTGTTGATAATCTGATTTGTCCAATCATCACATTTTACCCCAATTTCTCCCATTAAAATTGGATCATCAAATAAGCCTTTCATGATAAGCCCGTACGATCTGAAGAAAATATCTCAAAATTTCAATCTCGAGATTAAACTGTAGTTTCATATTCTTATTGTTGAATCAGTCTGATCAAGAGATACGTGTTGTAGCATACGAAATGTTAAATTATAGATTATGATCATCCCTGGGGTTTCAAGTTTCCTCTCTGTCGAATTTAATCAAAATTATTTCAGTAAAAGGGCTCTAATGACCACGACTTTGGCGAGCCCTAAAGACCCCAATTTAAAAAAATCAGTAATATTGATGTCAAGTCTTCTTAAACATATTGGTGCACTTTTCCATTTATGTATTAGTAAGTATATACGTGGGGAAAGGGTTAGGAGAAGTATGAGTCGGTACGTAACTCAAATTTAATTTAGCTTAGTCTCGCATATAACGCATATATTCTGAACTGTGGAATTTGAGGGTGTTTGAGCTTAGTTGAATAAACAGAGATCTACAAAGTTAAACACATTCTCCATTACAGGAAGCTGTCACTAGCACATAAAATGCATTTCTACTGGAAACAGCGGTCTAATGCTGGATAATGTTGTCTCGAAGTAAGCAGATGAATAAACGCTAGTGCGTTGACGTGTAAATACTAGTTGGAAATGGCCTTCTTCTGTTCTGTTGAATTCGAGAAGTATTGAATATAATCCGTGCCACTTTTTGCATCCATTTCAGGACAATGATAATATTCGTAATGATAAAGTTATAATAAAGAATCCTTACTTTTGCGACTCTTTATCGCAAGTGAAAATAAAAACTTTTAATGACGTTAATAGCTTTTTTGCACTTTTATGGTGGCTCATATGCGTAGTTTCCGCGTCGATATTCTACGCGACTACGCACGTACATGCTCGATGAAGTCCAATCCCGAAATAGTGATGTCATATCCTTTGTAATGGAGAATCATGCCAAATGGCGATTTACCAAATTTTCGTGTAGGATTCTTTTCACGAAGAGATTGCTGTGTAACTGTTCTTTTAGCATTTGTCGATTTAATTAAATCGAGAATAATTGGCGAATTCGTTTTAATACAATTAACTTTTGCATTTACCTACTTACGCCCTGTACATTTTGATTCACATAGTTTTTTTTCTGAAAGAACCTTATTCGTTTGTGCACTTGCCGTAAAATTAAACGAAAACAGCGGTAATTTATGAAGGCAATTACGAAGTTAATTATTGATTTCATTAATTGTATTCGACGCAATGTAAAAATGTGTAAGCAATTGGAAGCTTAATCAATGTACTACTTTGCATGGATACGAATCGGATGACTTTAATTTAAAAAGTTCTCGCACTCTTTTTCAAATTTTTCGGCTTTGTGGATAGGTAATTGAAGTTTAATGTGAATATTATTATTACTGAAACATCAGTTTTAATTCAGAAAGTCCAGAGAGTATGTCAAGATCATTTTCATGCACCCTTTTAATATGACTGTACCGAGAGATTGTTGGGATTTCTTTATGATTTATGAGCATGCCAGGCGATAGTCAATTATATTACCATTTGTCACATGTAAATTTTTTTGTGTGTGTGTAGATTTAATTAGCTACTTAAAAGTTACTTATAAATAATTTAGGATTAAAACACATGCATCGTATGAGCACTATACTTTTTCAATAAAAAAATGGAAAAAATAGTAATTATGACTTTCGTAATCTCCAGTCAAATACCATTGGTTGTGAAACAATTATGACGACTATTTTGTGTAGTTACTGTTTTCCTCCTGCTTTTTTAATTATTCGGTATGACCCTTAAACTCTCGGACTGATCTTTTATTTATTCAATTTGTAATAAGAATTATTATCCGCATGATTATTTCTGGATTTAAAAATTGAACTACTTAAAAGCTTTTCTCCATAAGAACCCGTGTAATATGAAAACACTCTTTCAAAATTTTCACCAGGATGTTACTAGAATTTTTGAGACCGAAGTATTTTTTATATATTAAAAAATGTTATTTGGGACTGACTACCGCAAATGTCAGGTCAGCCATACGACTACTGGATTGTAGTCATACTAGATTGTTATACAGGAAAGCTTTCGCAGTCGTAAATTTCGTGCTCTTTTCACTGGTCTTTCCGCCAGTTAGGGGGGCTGAGGAATGCATGTGAAACGAATTGACCTCACCCAGCGTTGAGGCACAAAAGTCAAGCAGAGGTTAAGATGTAAGTCGATGCCATAACCCCCCTCCTCCCATCGACATCTCTTGTGGAGTTCATTGATGGTGAGAAGAAATCAGAGGCCTTGACCTGCTATGAGTTTAGACTGATTTAGATCGATATTTCCTGAGGAGGAAGAAATGTAAAAATAGTTAAATGTACAATACAATACAAACGTAAACAGACTCTTCACAATATAAAGAAAAAAATTATTTTGTTAATTCATTCGGAACTATTAAGTGGTTATATACGACGTATTACTCCATATTTTTTGGCGACCCGTGGCGTAGTGCCTGGCGTACTCGCCTTCTACTTCTGGTGACGCGGGTTCACACCCTGTCCGATCCATGTGGACGAAGCGGTGTTCGCGGCAGGTTTCCTTGGGGTTCTCCTGTTTCCCCTGCCTATCATTCCATTACAACATTCATTCATCTTTAATCCCTCATCTTATATGCACATCACCATCGCTTCTTAAAGCCAAAGCACCGGAGCGCGCGGAGTAAACTGCGATGGAACACTACTTTGAGTAGTCTCCCCATCGATATGCCGAACGAATACATACATACTCCATATTTGTTTTGGTTCCTTTTACCCTCGTTTTTCTAATACTCTTTTTCTGTGTCTTCGTAATTTGTGACACGAGACTGAAATTGTGTACGTAATTCTTATCTATGAACGTAGAGCAATGATCCGGGATTATTTTCAAAACTTGTTTAAATATACCCCTCTTTACGTTTATTGGTTTTTAACGCACGTTCGAGGATAACTAAATGATTACCATAGTAAAATTAGAGATTTGAGATGAAGATGGATACGTGTCTTGCCTCGTCTCGCCTCGTTCGAAAATGCTGATGAATATATCTACTAATAAAAAGTTTGGGAATCAATGTGCACGATTTTTCTAACGGGTGAATGACGCCATGAATAATATACTGTTTATTACTTGGTATTGCGTTTACATTTCAGGACATGTTCACGTGACATCTGTCATTCAAATACTGAATTGTTTTTATTTCACTTTTTTAGAAAAATAAATTTATTTAGAATTACCGGTACTTTTTCTTCATTCTAATTCCCCTTTTTCATCCTTTCTCACTGTTGCTTATTCTATCAAATGCAGGGACATTTGAAATGGAAAGAAAATTTAATTTTGGACTTTTCATGACACATTGTCCGACAAACGCAATAGCTTAATTACATCTCGTAGTAATACCTTGTCGGTTTTTATTTATAATATGTGGGTTTTTTTGTTGCTTTATTTATGAAAAGTCATGGAAAAAATTGCTAATATTTTCCCCCAAATGTATATCAAATTATACATATTTTTCCCCCAAATGTATGTCATGTCAAGTTCATCACACAATAGTAATGCCTTGTCAGTGAGATTGTACATAGTTGATCTCTTTTGCCTAATTGAAACATCTGAGAAGTAACTGAAAACCCGACCCTAATACTGTGATTTGTGATATCAATTATACGTGGGTTAATTTCAGATTCTCTCGTCTCAACGAAATATCCAAGAAATTAAATTTTTTACTATATTCTCTTTCCATATAAAATTTCGTCCTGGGATGATAAGAATTGAAAGTTTTCATCATAACATCTATTCTGTCCCAAGATAAAATAAAAAATGTATCGTCAACATATCTAAAATACTGTGTTGGTGGAAAATCTAATTTTGATAAACATTCCTATTCCCTCAGCACGAATTCACAAACTATTATTGGACTTTTAGAACCACCCACAGAATATCCTTCAACCTGGTATATTTTTTATGTGACTTCTTAAAGAAAGCAATCAGTAAAACATGTCAATGTCTATGAGAGCATAGAGTTTGAGCAGTCGTGTTCCTCTTCCAGTTACAGACTCAGTACCCCGAGCTCCGCGCGCCCTCTGAGCCGCCGCTCCTGCTACTGCCGCTGCCGCCGGCTATGGGCCAGCGTTGCCTGTGACCAATCTAGTGGCCGTCTCCGCTTCAGACTCCACAATGTTCTTCACCGTCGTGAACTGCGTGCAGGCTCTGCTCCTGCTCTTGAGCAACCCGGCTTTTGGCTGGGTGGCGTGGTACGGCTCCACGCAGCAACAGCACAACGAAGTCGTAGCCGCCGCAGACGCTGCCAACTTCGCCGCAGATGCGACTACGCAACAGTACGATTCTTCGGCGGTCCAGCAACCGCATGACAATCACACCACCGCGCCGCCAGGTAGGATTAGGACGCGATTCCATTAGCCTTCATTATGGTTTACGTTCTTACGTTAATGTGAGAATAATCAAACTTCGGTGCCTCAATTAAAGGAAAGACAAAAAATATTTTTAAAATTCGTTCAGGGTTTAAGATGAATGGATACGACACGAATTCATTATTTTATACAAACTGCGGTACCACGTTCCCAATAACTGTTAGGAACTGGTCTGTATCTAGATAAAACTGCGGTTCCAATGTTTTATTTCATTAGGAACAATCTAAATTAGAAGGAGAAAAGCAACTCACTCTCATTCAATATGTTAAAATAGAGCAAAAATTTCATTTAATCGCTATCCATAAGATTCTACCTTCATTTAAATAAATAATAGAAGATTTACGATATTTTATGGACGAACAGTTTGTTTTGTGATAAAAACTCCCAATGTTTCGACTTTCGTTGGAAGTCGTCGTTAGGTGATTCAAATTATAACAAGCAACATAACAGGATAAACGAACATTTCTTGTTATAATTTGTTAAAATTTGAACCACCTGACGACGACTTCATATGAAAGTTGAACTGTTGTGAATTTTTATCACAACATTTTACTGTTCGTCCATAAAGTCTTTCATTATTTACTTAATTATATAGTCCATTATATAATCTAATCTGTTAGATTATATTATAAATTAGATTAAATATTATGAATGGAAATATATTATAAATTGTAGTAGAATTCAACCTTCATTTGTTATACATTTTACCAACTTCATAGTTTTTATATTTAAAATAAATCTAGTTTCAGAAGTTTTAACTAATCTTTGCTCCCAAGTGACTATTGAGAGGGTCGGAAATGTCGACAGTAAATCGTATTGCCCGTCTTTCTTTTTGTATATTCGCCATGGCAACGAGGATCAGGAGCGAAAATTTCTTTTATATTGTCTGTGTTCGGGAGAAGATTCCGCAGTTCAAATCTAAACACACGGCATCACTATCCTTTCGCTATTTAATGTGGATAGAAGTGACGTTATCTACATACTAACCCTACAGTTCCCTATATTTTAATACACTTATGAAACGGTTATGTGAGGACAACTTTTTACGTTGCTGTAGCTAAAAACATTTTCATATCTCTGGCCTTGTCGCAAATAGCCTTGCGTAGTTCCAAAATTAATGAATGCCTTCTGGCGTTGGAACTGTGCAGGAGAGTCCCTGAGCACACACGGCCTTAAGCCTTTGGTTGTATCCAAAAGGGAACGAGTGCACAGGCTATATTTCACCATTGCGTAGCGGGTCTGTGTTACATTACGACTGATAAAATTCAAACGATATGTTATTCCAGGTTTTCGTTGGCAGTTTTTAAGCCACAATTTCGTCCGGGAAAAGAATGAGAAAACGTTTCATGTATGAATGCGTCGAGTAGTTTATATTACCTTTCTGTTTATCACTTTATTTTCGACGAGTTTGACCAAATATTCGGAAGACTGAGAAAGCGAGTTTTGCTCTTTTCTTTGACTTATTGTTCATTACCGTCTGTTATTACTCTGTGTGGCCCGGGACGATTTGATCTTGGAGAAGCTAAACGAGAAGCGTCTCTGCAACACAATAATGAAAAATCAAATTTTTAAACCAGACTCTGAGATTCGAAGATGTTCGGAATTATTTGTATTGTATAAATGTTTTTATTTTTTGTTTGTTGTATTCGATCCAATTAGTTTTCATACTATTTATGGGAATCTTCAACCAATTAATAATAATTAATGTATCTCCTATCTCCTTTATAATTCTCATATGGATTATATTCCCAAATTTATTGTCTATGTCTCGTATTACTGTATTAATTGGACTCAAACTGCAATATACATTTCCTTGCTGCACTCCTTCCCTCGCCTTGAAGGGGATGGAGATGGTGGATGATATGATGCCTCGTATGATATGGCAGGTGACTTACAAGGGTGGCGGATGCCCTTCCTGACGCACCTTCCCGACGCAGGTGATACATAAATGAATGCGAATGATGATGTGTAAATGTTTAGATGGAATGAAAGACCCCGAGAAAACCTGCCGCGAACCCCACATCGTCCACCACCTTGGAATTCTACTTGGATCAGACAGGGTTTGAATCAGCGTCACCATAGGCGCTAGGCACAACGCCACGGGTTGCTCAACTGTGACACACACTTAAATAAAAAACTATTTTAAAAGGTATTACATTTTTTATCTACGTTTCATCAGTATGTTCGTTGTCCGTACGTGGAGCACGCGCTCTGATTACAGTATGGTGCGTTTTTATAATTTCTTGTAATTTGATGTATTCGAGACTAATAGTAATTTCTCAGCAAATGAAGAGGCTAAGTTGAAGTGATAACCTTCATTCCCTTTTTTTGGAGTCATCGGCTTCGTTTCTTTCGGTCATCGCACATCTATCCTGATCTGAGTCAGAGCATATGATATGCTAGAATAGACATCTGTTACAAACATCTTACATAACCGCTTATCATATAACTTGCTGTATTGGTCTGTCTGCTTGCGTGATGATTCATCTTTGAAATTTGTTTATGTCTTTACTTCTATATTGTCCTGGACGTGTTGTTTCTACTTTACAAGTAATATGTAGGGAGAATAATTAGAGGGTAAAGCAAATAAATTAGACATTTTGTGGTATTTACCAAATTGTGTACAGAAGATACAATGTTCGTGTAATCTTCCTGTACTGAATGAATGGCGAGAGGTCTCCAATAGTTTCTTACGTATGAAAGTGAAACTACTATTACTACAATTACTTCTCTTATTTGAACTCTTTTTCCATTATTGAAGGGCTTGGAAAAGGATGATGAAATGATGTCGGCGTAGTTTTTAGGGTTAGGGAATGGCGAGTTCCGAACCACCTCCCCCAGACGGGTGATTTGTGAATTGAGGGAGAATTGTGATGAGAGACATTTGAGGTGGAATGAGGAGAGGAAACGGGAGAAAAATGAAACTTGAGAACCATAAATATTGTATGATAGACCAACTTTTAGTGGTCCGACGTCGACATAATTATGACTCTAATCTCTACAAACGTTCTAGCCGGAAAAATGATGAAACCTGATTATAATTTCCTGTTCTTTTTTCGATATTTCCTACATCTTTCGCAGAAATCGATAAGAAAAATACAGAAACCCTGTTACGTGGATATGTATGGACAATTCAGCGCACGTAATTACCCATCCGATTATTGAGTCTATTAGGGCAAACATTTTTTGGGACACTCCTTTCATGGGACACTCAGTATTTTCAGCATTGTCATTTTTTTAGTAATTCGGGCGATTTTATTTTGGCGCTTTTTGAAATTCTGTTTGCAAATTGCACTTAATACGTCCTGTCCGAATCATTTTCCCTGGTAAGTTTTCTTATGGTAGTTAAAATGGAAGCAATTAAATCATCTTTTTCCCACTTCCTATTGCTCACTTTTTACCGTAAGAAGAATAAAGAGAATCATTTGTGAGTGATATAACCTTCTTTGTTCTGAAATATGTTTTAGTTCGCAGATGAACGTTATATCATAAATAGTGTGTACATATTGAAAACACCAGGCAAACCTCAAATTCAGAAAACAATTGTGTGCTTTGTGTAAATAGTGTCCCTTTTAAAATTTTAAAATAGGTCTTAGTACAAATCAATTATGTATAACCTCGCTATTTTATGTCATGGATTGAAGGAAAAAATTTAATTTTTATTCCATTAGCTATGATAAAAAACTTCCCTCAGAGTTTGTCTAAACTTCTAAACGATTCATTAAAATAAAAATCAACTACCCCAACATTGTAATTTTTGCATTTAATTTGTCCAAAAATTTCATGACTTCAAGAATATTATTAAAAATTTTCATTATTTTACATTTTTAGTTACTCCCTTTTTTGAGGGGAGCTCTGTGTAGAGTGTAGACATTCGCCCATGAAAATATATCTGTCGTTATCATACAAATTGAAGCAAACAATCATTTAAGTCCGAAAGGAAGAAACGTTTAAAAATGATTTCCAATCCCACTACTAGAAAATTTGACTTTGGCATAAAAATCATTAAGATGTACATTTTTATTCAAAATTATATTTTGAGTTGCACTTCTCGCAAGCAATCCAAAAACAACTGTTATTCAATTCTAACCAGCATTTGTTAATGAAATTTCTCGGTAATTAATAAGAAAATAATTCATCATGTATTTCGTTTTCGCGTGTTTGAAATTAAGCCTAGGGTTTTTTGACGTCATCGAATTTGTGGAGATAGTGGAGAATGGTTGATTAATGAAAAGGTTTATTCCGACTGTGCTGGCGTGAAAAAACAAGAGACCAATTAACATCTAACAACGGTGATGTATTATCTAGTTAATTTAGCAACTCAGTAATTAAGTCTTTTTAATTTAATTGTCTGCGTGTGTTCTCAAAACCGCGCACTGTATTCCTGAAAGAAATAACTGTTTCACCACTAATTTGACTATAATTTACTTTTTGTAGTTGTAAATTTTTGTTAGAAAAATATTGGCTTTCTTTAAAGGATTTCTTGGACTTTCAGAGTAATTAACAATTACAATAATCGAATAAATTTTTCTTTGAGAAATAATAGTTGGAAATAAAGTGTACAGAAAAAACGAATCTACACTGACGCAAATTGAAATAATTTATTCTTTAGAAACTTTGTTCACCAAATTGGTAATCATTGAAGTGTAATTTAATTTAATGTTCATTTATGTATGTATGTATGTATCTCGTTTCGGCCAGCTAAGGACCACGAATAACCAGTGCCAGTAAGGCTCAGTTTTTGTGTGAGTTTACTCACTAGACACATCGTGAATTTTACCGAGATCGGAGGAACAGCGTCTAGATAGGATCCAGATTGCTGTATCCGAATATTACTTTTCATACATCACAGCTATTTAAACTGAGACATGGAAATGAAAAGCTACAAATTTTATCTTGCCCCACCTTGGAATTGAGCCCGGGATGACTTGGTGACGAGCGATCACCGAAGCCACCGAGGGGACTTTAATGTTCTTTTACTTTAAACGTGCATCGAAATGTGACACACATTAACTCAAAATAGTTCACGATATTGACTCAAATTAGTTTAAGATAATTAGGTTCTTGATGTCTGCTTTTGGAGCGGGCTGTTGTATTATGTATTCATAGATTTTTTAAATGTAAGGAGTGAAGGGGTGGAGACGATTCAACAGAAGAATGTTTTAGGACACATATTTGATAACTTCTTCAAAGAAATCTTCGTCGGAAATCCGTATTCGAGTATTTTTGAATTTTTCGTCCATTAGAGCCCGCCCGCACATTTTAGACATAATTCCCCCAACTTCAAACGTAGTATCCGTAGCATTGAATTCTATCACGTGTGCAACAATTCTCTTCCCCCTTTGCGTCTATGTATCCTTCCGCGTCCATTTTTATCTGCCCACTTTGGTTCCAGAACTCAACCATTCTTAACCGCACGCTCTTCCGATTCCTTTTTACCCAGAGCGACTCCACTATACGCTCGCTTCTAATGCCTCCTCAGTCCTCACGCGACCTTCCTCATATCTGTACATTCCCTCGCGCACGACGCCCACCCTCAACTACGAGTTTCGCTCATCTGCCGTTTATGAATTCCCACGCTTCCCGCCTCCCCTTTCACGTTCTTTATCTGAAGGCTCCAGAAGCGTTAACAGTGCATAATGTGGGAAATTGAGGATGCATACGTGTAAAATTTTATTTTCAGTCAAAATTGTTAATCGAGTTGATGTAACACCATTTAAAATATTTGTTTGGGGGACTTGTTTTCGGGTATAATAACTCAATAAGTTTTAAAAGTACTTTTGACAAATTAACTGATTTGAGTTTGAAAGTATATGGTTTAGTTGATACTTTCCCGGATTTTCCGTAAGACCGTCTGAAGGCTGTTTAAAGGTGTCACTTAGTTTCCTTTAACAAAGTTGGAAATAATTTCTTTTTATTGCAAAATTAGGCCGATTGAAAGTACAACTACTTAAAAGATTGGTCTCACAATTTGTCTTAACATTTTTTTGATTATAATAAAAATCTAGTTTCAATGTATCTTATTTCAAAACATTCCAAAAATCATTATAATTACTAAATATAATTACTGATTCATAAAATAACTCTTGAATTATAATAAAAATATATTATCATCAATGATTCTCCAAATATGAAAATTTGAATTATTTCGAAAGAATTAGTCCTAATTTTGCAGAAGAGATCCCTATGGTAAGGATCTTTGAAGAAATAGAATTCTCTCCTCTGGAAGTTCATTTGCTTTCTTCAGTAACGACATCCATCGTCCGAGTCCTTCGGCGGATGTGTAGACACGTCACGAAAGATGGGAGCGTATTTAGGAAATTTTGCTTCTTAGTGAAGGCGCCCTTCTCTCTCCTCTCCCTTTTCATTCTCTTATATTCCTTAAACTTTCCACGTACATTTTTTCTGTTGGAGATCTCTTATTTTTCCTTCACTACTTAAATTTATTTCTTACATTCTCGTATCCGATAGAATCCTCCTCTCAGTACCCTGCTTTTTGTTTTATTGCATTAAAAATTACCCTCGTATTTATTCGGTGGTTCTTAATTTATTAAATAGTCTGTGTTATTAGGAAATTATATGTCTCTTTCCCTTGTTGTATTTCAACTAAGACTCACCCTAAATTAACTGACGAAAATTTTGATTATATAATGTATAAAAATAAAATACAAATCAATAATAGTATAAAATTATTATTATTATTTCAAATTTATAATATCAAACATTTGTCGTTAATTGTTTGTACATTTTGAATAAAGATCGGGATGTTATTCACGAAATTAATTCTCCATTTGACTCCATGTGGAGTATTACTTCTACCTCCGTGTCTTTTCCACGGAGCTTGCCTACCCACCCTTATCATTTCATTCATTGCTTCAGAGTCGTCGTACTTATTGAAGCAACCGGTCATTGCCCAGTCAGCTAACCTGAATGAGATGTGTGGAGTGCAAGCGCCAGTAATGCGACTCCTCGGTGTGTTGTCAATTCATCGTTGATCTGGTGAATAATTCCATTGCGTCTCCTGTAATGACTGGACGAGGTGGTTGTCGTGAAGACCTGGAAGAGGAACCGTATAGAAACGTGACCCGAGGCTGGATGCATGTCCATGTCCCCAGCCCCCCCCCCCCCCCCC
>NNCF01128775.1:147812-232523 GCA_002313205.1 Laupala kohalensis
CCCCCCCCCCCAACACGAATTCAAAAATTGAACACTGATATCGTATTCTTTAAATTTTATACAATTTTCTACAACAAATGAAAATATTGTTAAACAATTGTTTATTACAAATAATGACGAAAATGTCGCAAGCCCCCACAACACGAATTCAAAAATTGAACAATGCTATATTATTCTTTAAATTTTGTACAACAAATTAAAATTTTGTTAGCGTTCTATAATAACGTAAACGTCGCTGACCCCCTCTCCCCCAACACGGGTTCGAAAATGGAACAATGCTAGCTGAGTCTTTGAATTTCGTACAGTTTTGTCCACCAATCGAAAATGTTAACCTATTATTAATAAAAATATGGAGGAAAAGACCACCAGCCTCCCTTCCCCACACACTGTTTCAAAAAATGGACTGTTTTCTTGTATGGTAATATTAGTTGTAGGAAACTCTGAAGCGCGATAGCTCCAAGTGCGTAATATTAAAAACTTGACATGTATTAGAAAAAAGATTAAAAGAAATGCAAAAGAACTAAGACTTAGTATAGGTCACAAGGAAGAAGAAGATACCAACAACAATATTTTTCATACGACCTTACGTTCAGCATCGTTGAAGACATCGGAAAATAAACGTAAAATCAAAGATCTTAAGATGCAAAAATTATGGCGATAGTTTTTTGAATAATATACATTGTACAATTTTGTATTGCAGATTCTGAATTACTAAAGAATTCTTATAACTTAATTTAGTTTTTCATGTCGTGGTTAATGAATAAACAAGTCGGTGATAATATCAAATACCGTATTAAACCACGAGTTTCATAGATGTCTAGCTGAAATTAAGATTTATCTAACAGAATTCCCTCTTGGAATACAAAACAAAATTTTAAGTTTATTTAAAAAAGTAAAGTTTCCTGACCTTTCTATGTTTCCATGCATAAAGTCTACAACAAATAATGAAGACTTTCAATCTACGCCACTTAGCTTACAATACATCGTTTTCAAGGACATTGTTGATCGAAGGAAAACACGTTGCTTTAGTTTCGTCAGTCGAAATCCATATGCCAACTGTAAAACTCACTTTCCGAAGTATTTCAGTTTAAATGACAATGATTACACTATTCGTCTCTGTCCCGTACAATACTTGTTTAAATACGTTTATATGATGACAGTGGAATCAGTCCAAGTTGGCAGAGTTATATTATATGTAAATATCAATTTCTACCGTGAATAAACATTTTCAAAAGCAGTCGATAAAGATGGTTGGTTACTAAGTCAACAAGGAACCACAGCGAAGAAATTTTTGCAAGTCCTCACTTCTGAAACTTCTTAATTATTTGTTGATATGGAGCTGTACATGAAAATAGAAGCAATTCATCAAATTAGCAAATTATTTCGTCGAACTTCACAAATAAATCATCGTTTGAAAAAGAATTTAACAACAGTTGTTTGTAAAAGTGAAACATTAAATAAAGTACGAGTAGTATGGATGAAAATGCAAAATATGTTTTCTTGGGCTGTTGCCAAAAAGTACGTTTATTAATCTGGAGTGTCCACTTTATAGCGCCAAGCCCGGACTTACATTATAATTTGTTGCTCTTTTGTTGCTAATTGGTTGACCAAAAATAATAAAGGAATTGGTCGTTCTTGCCGTTTCCGGGAAAAAGTGGATACTCCTGTTTGAATTTATTTGTAATTTTTTGTGTGTACTATTGTCGATGAAGACCTACTTCCATATATTTTATGTCAAATGATTATGTTGATTATGAACTGGAGCGACCCATGTTATAGTGTTTAGTGCATTCGCGATCTACCTCTGGTGACGATGGTTCAAAACCCGGACGATCTAAGTAGAGTTTGCTACGGCAGATCTGCGGCAGACTTTCTTGGGGTTTTCGCGTTTCCCTTGCCTTTTATTCCCCCACAACCATTGCTCATTATCATTTGCCGTCACGTCATTCACCTACCTCCCGCCCCGGGGAGGAACGTCTAAAAGGGTACCTGGCACCTTTGCAATTCCGGGGTCAAAACCACGGAGGCAGCATTCTGAATTTCCGACCCCTTAAATAAGCGAAAAATGAAGACAAAGAAGCTCTTAAAACGCTAGTGTCTGAGGAGAGGAAAATAAGACGCGTCACTAAATAATTAGAAGTTACAGCCATTGTAAGGAAGTTAACTGTATAATATTTTGTATTTTATTATTTATTTATCTCTTTTATCGTCTAATTACCTTAATTTATGTTAATACCAACACTGAAGCCAGACAATATGTGTGTTTTGGGAGTGTGGTGTGGGAATGAAAACATGTATTTCCCTCCTATGATTTTTATTCAAATAAGTCCGAGAGGACATTACAGTGGAGGCTCTAGTTCTCCTCTCTTCAATTCTATTCCTTGGGAATTCCCAGTCCTGTATAGAAAAGACTCCATCAAACCTGACTCACTGTACCCGTCCGCTGTCGACGCTGTCCACACTGCTGCTCTCACTTCCGTCGTCTCTGCAAATACTCTCCCAACCCACCCCCACCCCCGCATGTCTCGGACATAATTGTCGAGGGAGCCATTCCAGGGGAGCATTAAGGGAGTCTCGCAATCTTATCTCGGGGGCTGAGCTGCTCCCGCGAGGGCCCCGCCCCGCGTCGGATGCATTAACTGAAGAGCCTAAAGAGCCGATGCATCTTAATCTAGGCTCCAGCGCCGGTGCCGGCGCCGCCTGAGCTCCGGGACCTCTCTGTCGACGTCCCGGCTCTTCCGCGTTGTTTCTCTTCTGTATTTCTGGTCTCATTAATTTCCGCCCCCTCTCCACCCTACCCTGCCCACTGGAAGCGAATGGCTCGCCATCAGCACGTCTAACGTAGAATTGAATTTCTACCAGACGTAGTTCTATTTCCCACCTCCGCGAAATCGAATCGCATTAAACGATCGAGCAGGTAAAAAATGTTTGTACGCATCGAATTATGAATTAACTTGGTCCTCGTACGTTACCGAGGGCCTCTCGAATATAAATTGTAGAATCATTCGTTTCTGACATCCTCTTTTCTTTTGATAACTTTTGTAGGTTCTTTAGATATATTATGAAATTGGTCTCGATAATATGAAGGATAGTGCGATATAATCTGCCACAATTTTTTCGAAGTAAAATTAGTATTATGACGTTAGAAAACGGGGAAGATTATATCTTCCTTACGTTTTGTCTCGGTTGATAAAAAAATTAATGTCTACCTCAGAAAATAGTATGTTATATAGCCCTACGAAAAAACTGAAATGTGCTTGCGAAGAATTAAAAGATATCAATTGATATCGTGTCAGCGAAGGCTAACTCGAGGTTAGTATTGATTAATCCTCTCAATGTACTTCGAGTGGATTTCTAGTAAAGTGAAATAAGTTATTCTTACATCGATAATCTTATTTCTATTTCTTAGGGATACAGCTATGATCTAGTTGTTGGCGAGTCCTAATGTCCCAATAATAATAATAATTATTATTACTCTGATATGGGATAAAGTGAACACAGATAGAACAATATTAGCCAATAAACCGGATATTATAGTTAAAGATAAAAAATTGAACACTTGCTTGTTTATTGACGTAGCCGTAGATTGATATCAGATTAAAATATAATGCAAAAAGAAGCCGAGAAGCTAATAAAGGACAAAGATCTACAAATAGAGGTGGAGATAATGTGGCATATGAAATCCACAGTGGTGCCGATTATCATAGGAGCGACTGGCCTAGTATCAAAAGCGACGTGTGAGGCCATAAAGCTTATACCTGGCAAACATAACCTCCTTCGGATGCAGAAGTCAGTGTTGTTGCGTACAGCGCATATAGTGCGGAAAGTGATATGAAAAATGCAGAAACACCCTAGGTTTACGGTGTGAACTCGGTGTTAGCACGTACTGCAGCCACTGATGACTGTGATGCCAAAGAAATAATAATAATAATAATAATAATAATCCGTGTTTTCTTTTGATTGAAAATATTTCTGCTCTGAAGTTTCATACTACTTACGACTAAAAGGCTTAAGATTTGGAAATATTCCTTTCCCTACGATTGAATTTGTGGGTAAGCGGAAGAGCAGACTTCGGTCTGAGTCTCACCACTAATAAATTTATTTATTGATTTAATGTTCCTTTGAGTGTAAATAGTAGTAGCCCGACAACTTTCAAAGGCAGCCGATGTTTATCCCAACTCTCTTCTCTTGACCTCGTAGAATAATAACTCGTAATTATTTACACGAGCATGTGATTTCCTCGCGTCGCTCTTTTTTACCGCGTCTCGTAAAGGCGAAGGGAGACACATTTGGAAGGATTTTGACCGTGGCGGAGCACTTGCGCGAGACCTCTGCCCTACCCCCCTCCTTCCTCCGTCGTCTTAGTGTCTCAAAGACTTCCGACTCACGTCGCGGTTGCTACCCGTTGGCGTCGCGGCGCCTGGCGTCGCTTCAGCCTAAGGCGCCCCCCAAGTCTAATTTTGGGATCGGCGGATCCAGCCGCCTCCCTTAGGACCAGTGCGCCGCTTTATATTCGGACTGACGAGATGTAAACAGAAGACGCGTGGAGTGGAGTAGGACGATAAACGAGACGAAGGGTCGAACGTCCCCGGAAATTAAAGACGAGACTCTTGAACATTTCGGAAACGGGGATTGCAGGCGCAGTCTTCGAGACATCGATGTTGAAGATTCGGATGTCACATTCTTTCATGATTTGTGTGCGTGTGATGTTACGCTATTGCTGGAAATGGTTTTCAACTACTCTCATTCGTAGACACGATAGCGAAACATATCCAATATTTACTCTTGTGTTCATTGGTATTAAAGCTGTACAATGGATTATTCTGCACTAAACACACACGAGTTTCAACATGATAGTGTATTGTTTCCGTGTACTGAATAGTCCGATGTTATTAAGCTATTCGACGTATTCATTAAACTGTCCTATTCTGTATAATTTACCCATGGAACATTTGGATTGAAGAGGAGTATTACATCACTATTTGCGAGTCTTACATTACGACGTATTAAGTATTTTTGTTAGGTCAAATTGTTTGATACGACTCTTTTTTTGCGGCAATAAAGAAGCAATACAATATCGATCAAATTAAATCAAATATGCATCTGGCATTAATATTTTTGCAACAGCTGAATAATTATTGTACAGCATTACTGCATCAGTACGTTTGTATCAGTTTGGCGACCCGTGGCGTAGTGCCTTCTACCTCTGGTGACGCGGGTTCAAACCCTGTCCGATCCAAGTAGAATTCGCGGTGGTGGACGAAGCGGTGTTCGCGGCAGGTTTTCTCGGGGTTCTCCCGTTTCCCCTGCCTATCATTCCACCACAACACTCACTCATCATTAATCCCTCATCTTATTTGCACATCACCATGGCTTCTTAAAGCCAAAGCGCCGGAGCGCGCGGAGTAATCGGCAATGGAACACTGAGTCGTCTCCCCATCGATATGCCGAACGAATACATACATACTGCATCAGTAAATGAACGAAATGGTTACAGTGAAATATATTTCTATCTTAGGATACTCGTTTCGCATTGAATTTAACATGTAATTATGTAACCAATATTATTGGCAATAGAACCTTTCGTTGAAAATGTAATGAATCTCGAGGGGAGATATAACTTGGAGCAAAGCAAAATTACTTTTTGGTGAAGCACTGAAAAAAACTCAGTTGTGACTATATTATATATTGTTTCGAATATTGTGTGAGGAAGTGGTTCGTCCATTGGTGGTTCAGGAAAATCTAAGAACTGGGCCCAACTGCCGGATGATGAGAGTGATGATAGCGTATGTATAGAGAATTGATGCAGCAAAGTTAAGTGTAGTTTATTTATATCAGTATTGTGTTTGATTCGCCAGGAATTACCTTACACGTTAATGATAATTGATTTTACGCAAAAACTCGTATGCACGTATTTTGTACTTCTGATCCCTATTATGTTTCTTGACATCATTATACTCAAGTTATCGAGAGTTTAGACACCAAAAGAACAAAGCGAATTCGAGTGGTGTTTCAGGACAGTCACCACCAATATTTTAGAACAAAGACCCCGACACTCGTATAACTTGGACTGCCTCAGATTGTCGTTTGATATAAAAATCATCCTTTGGTAGCACTTACACTACCTTACGGGTGTACGAACGCTATGGAAACAACACAGAGACTACCGTAAAATGAATTTCGTTGAAAGTAGATTAAAAAATTAAGATTTCTTGGATAATTTGTGCAATGTATTTTATTAATAAGAATATTAATTTTGTATTACTCTACAAGGGATAAAAAAGGAGTATTTTAAGGATAGGCTCTCCTAGAGCTATTTTGTCAAGTTTGGTGATAGTGAATACAACGAATAAGATGAAAATATCACTAAGTCGAGTAATGCACGACATAGGAGGAATCAATTGAGTAGGTTGGCAGTTCTCCCGAATTTGGTAACTTTTCGTGCAGCAGCTAAACTTTTTCTACATACTATTTGTATTGAACAGAACTTCATTTGTGTTAAAAATATTATTGGGCATCAGGGTATTTGTCTTTCCGCTTTTTATGTCGTGTAATGCAGTCAAAATCGTAACATAATTAATGCTGTCAAAATCATAACTATATTAAACATTGGATCTCATTTTGCCGATATTATAAATGTATCATCAACATATGTCCTGGATTTAATTATCGGTTGTTAGCGCGAAACATAAACCGCGTCATTTCTCTGCTCATCTGCTCTGATGTGAACAGTCGCGTCTGGTTGGGTCGGGTGTAGCCAATCTCTGTAAAACCAGCTTGACCCACGATCACTTAATACTTACCACGTATGACAATTATCACAATCGCAATTATCACTGTAGAAACGTGAGTTTCCGGAGTCGCAGTCAATATATACTTGTTTGTCGGGGACAGACCGAGACGCGGTTTGTCCCTGACAAAATTTTTATTTACTTCAAAGGAATTATCGCCTTAGTTGTAACTGTTTCAAATCCTGTAAACCCTTCTCCATTCATAAAAAGCCTTAAAATATATATACGACTGAACGTATTTGATCCCCAGAGAAAATAAAGGGATTTCCTTTCCGACGCTGCTCTGATAAACTGAAAATCTACTTTCCATCGAGGTCCCCTCTGCCCGTGAAAAGTGCGGGCGGCGTTTGAGATTCATTCGGCGTCGGTATGCGATGCTTGCATGCGCCTTCGGGCGCGGCATCACGGCCGTCTCTTCACCCGCTGATATAATGCGCCTGATAATATTGATTCTCCGCTGCGCGACGTGCATGGCAGAGCGAGGGAAGCGGCTCCGGCTCCGGCGGCGGCGTTGGCGCCATACGCTGCTGGAGACACGGCTGCTGGTGGCAGAAGGGCGCACGAGTTGCCGCCGCCGTCGAACAAGAGGGTTGGAGGATTGAGGCAGGTAAGCGAGCGACGCACGAAGCGTTCAGCTTGATGACACATTCGTTCGGGCGTCGCGACTCACGAGACGTTTGAACTATGGGGCATTATAAACGCCGGGACTTGCAGCTTTCTGGGAGTTGTGGTTGTTCGGGCGTTACTTCTGTCGGGGTCTTATTTGGTTGGCTTCCCCTTTTATTCGATCGTCATAAGAATCAAAACAGCGTTGGAATCGACAGTTGAGTCGTGGCGCCAGTGCGACTGCTTTGTAATGAAGTTTGTTATTGTCTCGGTTTTGTGGGCAATGTGTAATTAAATGTTTGTCGTCGCTTTGTTCCCTTTCCTATTTGCGGTGAGTATTTGTTTTGACCGCATATACGGAGTTATTCTTGTATCTGACAGCGAATGAATTGACTTAGTTGTGCGCTTTATTATAGGATCTCCGAAAAGCAATCCACCTAGAGCGATGCCACGAGTCACTCGATATGTGCATGGAAAGGATGTCGTGTTCAGCATACCTGTGCACTATGCAGCGAGACTGGGTCTGGTTTCTGGTCTGCTCCATTTCATGTGACCCAAGTTATCGCCACGTGTTAGTTAAATACGCCTTCTAGTAATGTCCCGAGGTATATCACATGTCCCGAGGGTATGGACACCGAATTCCACTGGCAAAGAATGAAATTACTCTTTAATAAAACGTTACGGTTTTTACTCTGAATGGGCACTGTTGAGGAATTTTCTTTATCTTCCAATTACTTACACTTACTCTACAAATATTTGATGGGCCATGGTTACTACGTTTTTGAACAGATTTTTACCTTGAGTTATTGGTTTTCTATTTCGAACTATATCTAGTTCTTTAACCCGTGACTTACGTGTTAGGTTGACTTCGCTTCGGTGAATTTTAAAATAAGTAATAATTCTTGAGTTCCTGTGTTGCCCGGAAAATGTACGATTGAGTATTTTGGCAGCATAAAAATTGAATGATCAATCCTGTGAAAGCAAATGAAGTTCATTTCACCCTTAATTTCTCTAATATTATTATGAACTCATTTCAGAATAGTACATTAAAAATTCTAGCTTCCAAAATGTTACGGTGTCAGAAATATTCATCGTAATCTGTATTAAATTTATTGGCAATGGAATCAAACATATCGTCAATCCAGATAATTTTCTCTGTTCCATTTTTAAATTAAGATTTTTGACCTTTTATGAATGGTTAGCAATAAATGGTGAAGTTTTTGCGTTTGTATTTCTTGATAAAACTTTTTTTCACAACATGCCAACGTCCGGCTACCTTTATTTTGGCCATCAGGTCTACAACAAAATTTGTGAATTTACAATATGTTCTATTTTACAGAAGTGGATAATACCATTTCTACAACAAAAATTTACGACAAACATTCATCTACGTATGTCACGTATTAATCTCACGTGTTTCGTCATTAATCTCACCCTTCCTGGTTGCACATCATCGTCTTGGCGGTGTTCAAGACAGTGATTCTCTCATGGTGTTTTTCCCTGTTCTTAGTGAAAACAGATGCTAAGCAACCATTTTTCAATTAATACCCCGAAGCATAACGGATTGCATAACTACGTATTCTGAAAGGGGTTGCCTTCGTATATGCACCTCGTAGAAACACGGCAAATGTTTCCGATTTCTAAATTACTTCGAATAATTTGCCAACGAAACGCTTCAAAGCTAGGTCTGCCTCTGAAGCTGCGTTCTCTTTTACCATCAAGTTCCTTAGCACTCAGCCTTTTGGTTTCTTCATCGTATCTCGTCGACTCCACGAAGCCCACACTTGTGCGCGTCATTTCTCTTTCATCGCACTCTTCCGCCAACTTTACCTCGGATGCTTGCTCAGCTTTGGTGTTGTCAATATTTCGAAAGAGTTTACCTCCCAATTTTTGGTGTAACAGGTTCAGCAGCGACTTCCAAAAGCCCGTCAGCGCCCCTCCCGTCATTACGCCCGGAAGTTGTGTTGCACCCTTCTGGTGGCTTTTGTAGTGGATACGCAGAGCGCCGAAGAGGAAGGAAATGCTAGAGAAAGGACACGAGAGAGAGAGAGAGAGAATGGTCGGATGGACACAGGTATCAGTAAACTTTGTTTACAGCTGAAACAATCACTAGGTAGCAATTCTTTGTTGTATTAACAAGAATAATTTTTCCCCCAATTGCTCTAGATTGTACTATGAGATATTTAGTAAATAAGTATTGACATATTGTGTTATTTAGATGTTCTGTATTATAGCTTTCTGAACATTTCAATTTCAATAGAATGTCAATGTAATTACCACTGCTTACTGAGTAATTTCGAAGGCATTTTTGTTCTTATATATCGATAATGTTGTAAGACTTTCGCATTGACAGTTCAATGCGGGCATATCGCTATATTTTGTAAAGTAATTTTTTGATTTGATTTATAATTATTTGATATGAATTTCTATGAATTTTTTTGTTTGATTGCTAGGAGTGTTTTGAAAATTTGAAACGCATTTCTCTGCTTTGTATGTGAAAATGATGACAGGATAGAAATCGAACCCAAACCTCCTCTTATATAAGAAAGGGGCCCGGCGAGACCATTCACCAATTTATATTGACAAAGTTGCCACGAATTTGCGACACGGGTAAGAAAAGTGAATAACATTTTAATGCCATTATTGAGTATTTTCCTTAGTATTTTCACATGATATCCTCGCATTAACGCCGAACTGCGGAATTAACGTATGACTAAGTATTTGCACATGAAATATTTTTTCCTGAAGTTTTAATAAAATTTTGAAAAGTTTATATACTTAAGTTAGTTTCTTGTGTTTTTAAAGTAAAATGAGTTTCTGAAATAGAAAAGAAAAATTTAATTTTACATTTTATTTCATTGCACGAACAACCGTCTCATTAACTTCTCCATTCTTCTTATTTAACTTTAAAATTAAAAAAGATTCCTTTTTCTAAATTAAAAAAAATCTACATCATAAAATATTCATTTTATAAAATATTGTCTTGTTTCTTTTCAAAGGTCAACATAAGTACCTCTTTGAATTCTACTACTTTCAACGTCCATTATATAATCTAATTAAATAAATTGTTCAGACATTTTTAGATATCATATTCTTAGACAAGTGAACAATCTGTGGATTATATGCTCGCTGTGCCAATTGAGTGACATCTCTCGATTGATGAGCTTCCATGAACAATTTCCTCAAATCTCATAAGTCCATTCAAAATTTACGTCTTTGTGTTAAAAAAAAGTGGATGAAATGGTTGGACATAGTATGACTGGCTTAATTAATTACAGACTCGTTTATTTATTATACTGGAATCCACGAGGCTGTACTTCCCCGCCAGAACAATTTACAATAACGTGACATTACGTAATATTCACACCATCGAGCTAGATGAACAATCGATACACGGTCAACCTGTGACCTCACGACATCACGCGATCAATCGACCGACCGACTGACCAACCAACCAATCGCGCGAGCATCGCGAGTCTCCAAAAAGGCGAGCCCCGACATGTGGGCACTCCCTCTGCAAAACTCGTCCGAGGAGTCAACATCAACTATGTNCCGACATGTGGGCACTCCCTCTGCAAAATTCGTCCGAGGAGTCAACATCAACTATGTTTTAGTACTCTCATCACTCGGCAAGCAAACCGACGACTTCTCCTTCAGTTTGTACCAGGCGACAGCTGGGGGAATTATTTCAACCTGCAGGTAATCTCGTGAGGGCATCGTTACGCCGTTGTATCGCCACGTGATAAGCAGTCAGCAATTCAACCTCAACTGCTCACCAACTCAAAATCATCAAATCGACATAAACCCCACGTCATCCAAGCTGAATCTGAAGAAACGGATCGTCTCACCTCAACACAGTGAACTTCAGTTTTATATTCTTTCATTACTTTCAAGTCTGTTTCATGTCATTAAATTGTTTGTTGGCAGTCCAGGGTTTAAACACACCTCATCTACCTTCCTCATGTTCTGTAATATTCCTGTACATTTATGGTCCTTCGAACCCGAACCTCATCCTATATACACTAAGAATTTCAACTAAAATTTCAGTAGATATGTAATTAATAACTTACAACCTTTTATGGACGAATAATGTTTATATTTTCTGTGAAGAGCTCACTACGTTTCGACTTGGATTTAAGTCGTCGTCATGTGATCAAGTAATAACATATTATAATAAATATAAATAAATATAACAAACTTAAATCTAAACACAAAATATGTTCACAAAAAAAGCAGAAACACAAACGTGTTATATTGTATTGAATAAACCAGATAATTTTTCAGTGTCAGTGCGTAAATTGAAACTCCCGTGCGTATTTTTATAAATATTATTTCTGATATACAACGTTTGTAATGATAAACCTGTTTGTTCAAAATTAATGTATTTTCCCTATCTATAAAATGATCTTTATTAAATCAATGTGAGGTAACTACACTTTGTTCAATTGACTTTAAATTTCGTTCGTGCTCGTGGATTCTAGTTTATAACCATCTGTTTGTTTGACCTACGTAATTACAATCTGTATATTTTATTTTGTATAGTACGTTGTTAGTATTAATGTGATCTTTCTTACCTTTCCTTTTCGTTATCAAATTATTCCTTTGATTTCGCATAAGACGATGTTACCCTTGGGCTTCTGCCTCTTCTCCCGTTTCTCGCCCTCGGATGGCGGTCGCTTCACGAGACGTGCATTCTCTGTCACTTAGTCGCTGCTCCGTAACTCAGATTAATTATTTCCGGCTTACGGGTACAAGTCTAGCGCTCACTCCGCTTGCAGTAGATGATTAGGGAGATTCGACTTAACCCGACCTGTTGACACCTTTCGACCTGATAATTGGAGGTAGTGTCACTGTGATGGGCATTGTTTCACCATTAGATCGATTCGAACAATGAATCACATTCGCTAAACTCTTATATCTGAAGTTTGTTGAATGTTCCTTTCCTCTAAAATGTATGAAAGCGGATGTTTTTTATGTTTTGGAGAGTTTCTGTAGCACGAAGAATCGATTTTTATTAGAATTATTTTGTAAATGTTTTTACAATCGCACAAAGTTATTTAATTTTCGAGTATTTTTAAATACTCGAATTGATTAGTGGAACACTTTTCGGGTATAATGATCTGTTATTTCTCTGCAATATAAAATAATTATTTAATGACAAAATTTGTAAAAACAAAGTAATGATGCCTGGCAATAATACATTTCATTTATTTTTTAGTTTTTTTTCATAGTTCTTAACACTTAACACCATTTGAAAATCCTGTTAGTTTATATATGATTGAATAAGGTCGACATAGTTTCGTTTTGTCGACGCAGAATCTTTAAGCCGGTAGAGAAAGAACTTTGATAATTCTATATTAGTATTTACGCTGTTTTCGTTTCAAAAAGGATTGCAGGCAACTCTTGCTCGCTACTAAGCGGAATCCTTTGCTACTTGAGCTGGAAGAAGAGAAGTGCACGAGAGTCAGAAATCTTTAAATTCATTTCGAAGCTGTGCATTTCGGTGGCAAGATTTATCGTTGCGCTCTCTCGCAGACAATTATTTATCGAATTATTAAGTCTGCGTGTTGTGGAACCTTGTAACGAACGCACGTTCAATTTATAGAAGCTCTCCAACCAAAGCATGTTGAGACAATCTCTACAAACCAATGTGCGATACGAGTACCATAATAATTTTCTTTTGTAACCTATTCCTTGTATATAATTTTCATTCTTCCGTAATATATCTTTGAAGAATTTTAGAAGTATTTTGGTGTGTGAGAAAATTAACGTAAGCAGAAAACGAATTTTCTTTCCACGTGGTAAATATTTTTTAAGAAATTTTTCTTTTAACTTGATTCTCAGGTTTTGTACCGGTCCACGCGACCTTAGTCGTAGTCTGTATTCCACGTAAATGTTCAGCGTAGCTTTCCAAAGTAATACCACTTCACGTGTTTCCTGAATGAGAAATGAGCGACATTTTATGCAATTGCTGATACTGCAAGTATTCAGAATACTACAAAAACGTGCTCTTTTGAGTTAAAAGTAGTATTATGGGTAAAGTTCGTCGACATTTGCTTTTTAATCCTTAATATATGAATGAAACTAAATATATTGAACCGTGTTCTTTAGTTACTTTATCTCACAAGTTTACAAGGTCTGCACCTACTCCGTACTCGTTAATGATTTATGGAGTGTTAGGTGCAATTTATTTTTAATACGGTTCGATTCTTAGAATATCGGGATACTAATAACCTTATTCATCAGAGGATGGTATCCGTTAGGCTTTTAAAAGTAGAAACATATTATTATTTTTTTCAGTTAGAAATATTTCCTGCTTTTGAGCAATGTCACTAAGAGAAATGACACTTCTAAGACTGCATGTGTTGCTTAAACACGACAATCGACTGAAACTGAATTGTTCTTTTAGTCTCGTTTATTTTCTCCAATGTTAATACCTAGCAGGAACGCCGGTATGACGCATTATAAGTTTCTCTTAAATGTCGACCTTCCCGTAAACAGTAAATAATCTACATTTTACCTGTCGTTTATTCGGTGTTAAAAACTTCTTAAGTGTGACATTCAGCGTAAGAATTTTTTAAAATATTTTTGCATCACATTATTATATTTTTGCAAGCAGTAAAATTCGGAAACTTTTAGAGCAAGGCCCTTCTCCTCGAATTAGGCTCGCTGATTTTTCATGCTTTATATGTACTCATGATATAATCTAGGAAATCTCAAGTTTTATACATTATTTACCTATTACGAAATGGAGACTAGAAATATTTTGTGGAATTATTTCATGTACTTAAAACGTGGCGTCCGGGTTTTGAAATGTTGGAAAGTATAGGAGAAAGTCCAATCTTAACTGATACTTGTTTTATTGTTGTTGTTCTTGTAGATTTTTTTCATCTGCGATAGTTTTAATGAAGTTATACTCGTTCAAGATAGTGTAAGGCTTCAAACCCAGGCAACCAATTATAGGAGACAGTATCATATTTGTCAAGAATTCATTTTCATTTACAAATAATTTAGGTCAAGAAAATTTTGGCAATTCTGATTTTGTGAAATTGACTTTTAACGAATGAATTTAAAGGAGCAATTATGCTATAAATAACAATTGAATAAAAGTAGTATTTGAGCATATCAAATACTACACTATAGCTATTGCAGTGCTCCTTTTGTTTCCCCCTCCCTTTTGTCGAGACCTAATTAGACAATGGCGAGGAGTGGGATTCTGTTTCACATCCATCGCCTTTATCTTTCCTGTATTCCGTTCGCGAAGAGTGCAGCTGCTCCGCGGTCTATGTCCGATGCACCCCCCACCCCTACTCCTGTTGCAATGCAGAGCGTGCATCTGTACATCCAGGTGCTTTCTGGCATTCCGAATTTCGTTTTAACGATGCTCACTTTGCAACATCAACTGCACCACGAGCCATCGCTATCACTTCCGCCTTCTGGGCATCCTAGTTGATCCCTTACTTGTTTTCTTGTGTGTGCGAACATATACATTTTTCTTTATTATTATTATTATTATATTATTATTATCAATCTTTATTATTATTTTTTCGTCACTTCGCTTCCCCATTCTTCAGACTGTTTTTATAGTCTCTAGTGTTCGCGTTAAGCACTTGGGGTCCCCAGTAATTTTCATGTGAAGGGTAAAGCTCCTCACTCTTGAAAGCACAGCCCGTTCAAGTCCGTACCGTAAAGATACTTCAACTTTTCACAACTCTAAAATTTAAACTTCATTAAATCGTTATTAACCTTAAGATATGCGAGGGCTTCATCGACGCTACAGATTGTTAGTCCTACCTTTAATGAGTACCGCCCCGGCTGAAGTTCCAACTTAATTACAGGAATAAGAGGCGTCTAACTTCGTACATACAAATTAACTATTGCAGACCGCAGATGGAAGTTACATGATAGAACCCTCTCACAACATCCACCGTACGAAGGGTGTGGGGGGAACGTCTCCTCACTACCGCTCACTTTTCCCGGAAGCTTCTCTTTTCTGTTCCTGTTCGGTGCGCATTTCCATTTCGGTTAGTGTTGTGGTGTGACTCGCTGTAAGCACTTAACGGCAGGCAGAAAATATTTTTCACGTTTTGTCCACTTACCATCTTTGATGTGACAATTTACTTTCAATCCTGCGTAAAAAGCTAAACTACTAAAGTTAATTCATAATCTACAATTAATTATTATCGTTAAGAACAATTATTATCTATAACTATCAGTAATTGTTATTGTCAAGATTATTTTCGATCATTGAGATTTCTGAAGATTTTTCTTAACTACAGCAACATCTGTGGATTGTGACACATCACGACACCTAACGACGTCACAGGAAAAGTGAACCGAGGCAAAAGAATGGGTGAGACAAAATGCGGCAGGGTAGCGTCATTACGGGAACCGGAATGCCCATCCGGGTCAACGCCCGTGCCGTATCTTCGCGTTCATATGCCGCAATGCCCGTCTCCCTTTATAAATGGTCAAACGCCCGTCCGGGTCTCGGACAACAGTAGATCATGCGCGTGAAGACGCCTTACTCATGCCTCTGATTGCAATTTTACAGTGCAGCCGCTTGATCTGCGCGCATGGCCTTGAACACTAGCCTTTGGGCGAGAGTGGCAGCGAGGACATTTTCTAAAAACATTGACTCACTATCGGAATAAAAATAGATATCTTAGTTCTTAATTGTGTAGGAAGTGGTCCATATGAAAGCTGGATATCCGAAATTTCGCCTCTTAACCTACTTGACTGACTAGAGGTGTACTCGAAGTCGCGTTTCTTTGCTTCTAGAAATTCAACTTCAGAAAAAAAATCATGTACGGAAACACTGTGTTTAAATTATTTATTTATTTATTATCAGTCTAACTGGCTTGATGTTAGTACAGAGCTTGTGCTCAATGCAGCCAACGCTTTTACTTCGCAATCGTCCATAAGGGTAATGATAATTTTTGGCAGGACATTCGAATTTTTCAAAACTTAAATCAATCGCCAACCTCGACCATCAATTCACTTGCTCTTGTGGTGCTGTTCTGTTCCTTCTGCATCGAGCGTGTGGAACGAATATTACCTTGTGTCTTAGATTGTTGTGTTATCAACTTGTATTTCTTTACAGCAAATGGTTGCTTTTGTGACTACTACAAATATTTATTTGGATATAACTTTAATTCGTAGAAGATGGCAATTCGTGTTAGGCAGCCGTATTGCATAATTTTCGGCAAAGTTTCACGACTTGGGGTATAAGAAAGAAATAGGAAATAATGTTTTTGGTTACGCTAGTAGTAGCCGACACCCGCGGAGGTCGTGTGCTCCACGCCTTTCATCTTCGTGAACCAGTCTGCGCGTGCGCACACTGCGTCCCCGACCTTGACTTGCCGGTGGTCCAAGCGAGCGCACGCTTGAATGGCCATGGCAGTAGCTGAAACTTCGACAATGTCGTGTCCAAAGACTTGATGAGAAGTGTGGGGCGAGAAAACAGGTTGGCCTAAAATCACCCGAATAAAAGAAGTGGCAGAAGCCTACATGATGTAAGAAAGGAAGACGGATTGGAAATGATATATTTTTTTTCACGTCTGCGAGAGAAGTTTAAGGGTAAGAAATGTTCGAAAAGTTTTGGACGAAGTGTGTGTGAAAATTGCAGAAGAAAAGGTTGAATGAAGTGGTTAAACGAACTAACTTTACGAAGAGAATACTGGGCTAGATTTTTTCTTTTTCTTCTTCTATTTTTTTTTGAGACAATGATGAATGGTAGAGAACGTTGAGATACGGAGGTGAAAAATATTGCTTCGCGAAAGAAAGAAGTTAAGGCTAAAGAATCATAAGGACAGTGACAAGAAACTACAAATGACGAAAAATACCAACGTAAAGAAAGGGCGTAAAAGACAGAAGCAGGAGAGGGAAGTTTCCAGGGCAACGTCTGATGGAAAGGGAGGATTAGGTGTCGAATAATTCGGAGGGGAGAAACGGAACCGTGGGTGGATGGGGTGGCGGCTAAGTTTAATTTAGAGAACTGACGAACGCGGAAGGAAAGACAGGAAGCGAGAGGAAGAAGACGGCTGTTTCGTAGCATACGACCAACGTCGGACCGTGTGACAAGCACCGCTCGCCTTGCCTAGGCGTCACGCCGCCACACTGACGTCGGACACCAAAGAAAAAAAATCCAGCCCATTGCTTTGGCCCGTGGAACAAAAACGACCAGACGGAATAAAGGGCTGCGCGCAGATGTGACTTTCGATAGCACGCAAAATGTACGCAATGAGATCAGAGTAAATCTCTCGTAGAGGGAGAAAATTACTGTTTGATAATTAACGCACTAAATTTACATACCGAGATGACGGCAGTGGACTTCTTTTGTTCTCACGTAGTATTTTTAGCGTCTGTGCATTTCAATTTTTGTTGATCCTTATGAGTGGAGACCTTATGTACGTTCATTAAGACACTGCTTTTTATGTTACATTTGGTCTCGATTTCAATTTGATATCATATTTTCTTATTTCTTATGTAATCTCTGTACAATCGGCAGACACCGAAGTATTTCCGAACAATTTTGGTGGAATGTAGCTTTTGAATCGTAGAGGCTTGAAGAATGTGTTGCGAAATTTTCATCTGAAAGGGATGGACTAGTGTGAAATGTTCTTTTTCGAATCTTGACAATTTTTATATTTTACGAACTAATTGGTTTATCATCTCAGTTTTTGCATTTAAACGTTGCCCTTTCAAACATATAAAACGTCTTCTGTGTTTTTTTACATTCTAATGAGTTCAAAGAGGGAGACGTTTTCAGGAGTATGTCGTAGGTGCTTATAGCATGGTGTATTTCTCTCGCTATATTTTACTCTCTAGTGTCGCTTTTTGTATGTACAGGGTGTTAAATATCTAAAATCGAATATCTGGAATTTTTAATACTTCACTTTTAAACGGATGAAAAGAAATGAATATGATTGGTGCGTTGTCCTAACAGGCTCATTCATCCACGCAGGGAACAAAGCATTAAAGATGGAAACTTGAAATTTTGACAGGATTTGTATTACAGGTGCTTACTGAGAGGATATTTTGATATTCCCATTATGAAAGAGATATTTACGTTATATATATTTTCTCAAATTTTCGTAAAACCTTACAAACTAATTAAGATATTATCTCGGTTTTTTACGTAAACGATTTCTTTGTCTAATACCGAAGGGTAACCTAAACAAGAAATACTCTTGAGCGAAGCCGCACAGAATTTGCTAGATAATAATATAGAAGAAACCCCACCGTCTTAGTGTATTAATGAACTATCGTACAGTTGAATGGATCAATCCGGAAGCGCTGTAATTTTTACCTGACTGTACCCGCGTTCCGATTCATTAATGACATCAATATATCTCTTTAATTCTACATTTCATCTTACAACCGTGCAAGCGATCTAGTGTGATCAATTACTTTATTATTATGATTTTTTTTCTCTTTTAGAGTTAATCCCCTTCCCATGAATAATTCTTAGTGTCATTTTGATGAAAAGTTTCACCACGGTTGAACTGACCTAAAAATTTTCTCGTTAATGAAGCTCACCGGTTGAGTACTAGCCACTTTAACGAGAGGTGTACGTTCAAATCCAGAACTAAACTCAATTTTCACCTGATACGTGATTAATCTTGTGTATTGACATTTTGAATCGTAGATGAGCGAAAACCAACGTTTTGCGCGTTCAATTCGCCCGTGTGTTAAAGCTAGCACATTACGTTCAGATAGCAGTGCTTGCAAGTCCTAGCGTGAATCGACGAATTACTTTTTCGAAGTACGTGGGTAAAACTTTTAGAACTTCTGGGATGGACTTAGCAATTCCCGAACACTTGTTTTCACCTACCGTAAACTGTAATAAGTACCATTTTTTTGTCGTCAAAACGTTTGTTCGAAGATTTTAATTCTTTAAAGAAGAATATATCGTCTGAATTGATGTATTAAATAAAACACACACTCCGTAAACTTCAGATAAATTGTTCACTGATACATTACATCACAATTCATAAAAGAAATCGTAAATTTGTGACTTGTCCTTCTTTGAGGAAGCACCTGTTTGTATTGATACGTGCAGGCTTGTTCTATTGTGACGATTGTTCATTATAAATGTGACCTTTAGAAATCGTTTTATATATTTAAAGTACTATACGCAGAAGTTACATTAATGTGCTTTTCTAAACAATATTTAAACTGTAAAATTGATGCACCTGAAGAGAACCATGAGTTTGGCTGCAACGTAGTTAGGTGATGTAGCGTATTAATAAACAATTTGTTTTGTTCATTAATTTTAATTCAATATATTTGGGTTAAGTTAGAGAATGAGAATGTAATAGCTGTTATAATGTGGATAAATGCTCGTACGGAGGGAATGTCTATCAAATAAGGACCGATCGGAGTTACTTCGCGGACTCAACGTGGGTGGTAAATCGTGATATTGTGCCACATGCATTGGGACACTGAGAAAAGTAAGGCAACACTTAACAAGGGGTACATGCTGGACGTTGGGTAGTGATGCATCGCACAGTAATGGAATTGTCATTAAAATTATAATTTAATGGATCATAATAGAAGTTCATTAAAATTTAACCCGAAGAATATTTTTTGCAATGAATAATGAGACGCAAATGATGTTTCAAAGACATACATTTTTACAAAATCGTAGAAGGAGTGCCGATCATGATCCAGAAGACAAATTTTTGTCCAAAATTTCTATCATTTTTGCAAAACGCGTCTCCAGAATACTTTTACGGGAAGAGACAAATGTCATTAAAAGACTTTCTTAATCGAATCGTGTAACAGACTGAGATAACATTCAAACCGTAGGAATAAAATTTGATCGTAAAAGAAAGAAAATAGTATTAATTGTGGAATATTAAGCCGTACACAACCCGTTCGAAATGTAATCAATAACATTGTTTGAAAAATTCACTCGATTATATTGACGAGATTCTTCTGGTCGACTTCTTAAATCTCAAATGCATTTTCTTTGTGTAGCTGACTAGAGAAGGGAGGGAGACAGAGAAGGGTTCAGTGAATGAAGGATATATATATATATATATATATATATATATATATATATATATATATATATATATATATATTTTTATAAAAATAAGTTTTCCATATTTCCCGTTCCGTTTGACCAATTTCTTTGATTTTCTAGAAACGTGGACGGTTAGCTTTCACACTATTTTCTCTCTAAAAAATAGAAACAATGGCAGAAAAAAACGTTAAGGGCAAATTTTAATTCGCAATTATTTTACCTATAAATTAGCGAAAAAAANTTTGTAATTTTGTTTTTCATATACACAAGTGAAAAATTTGGTTTTACGAATGAACATTACGTCAAGGGTCAGAAATGTTTCAAAAGGCATGATAATTTGGCGGTTTTTGCCGATTCGCCGACTTTATTATTTTTTATAAAATAAACTAAGAGTGACAAACATAATTCTTATTCAGCGAATGATCAGTGTTGTGTTTGTGACAACATTCATTAATTTCAATCTTCTACTTGCAAAATATAATGAGTTATTTATTTTTTCCGAAAACACTGCTAAAAACGGCCATACACATTATTAAGGAATAAAATTTATACTGTCGCACAGAAGAATGCCATGATTATAGTACAAATAAACGCAAAAGTTTAAAATTATTTATGTAACCACCGACGAGTGATAAATAAACCCGTGTTTTCAATTAGCGACCAGCGAGAGATTTCAGTCACGCACGTTGTTGCAGCGCATATCACTCCATTGACTGGTGACAGCTTTAACGGACTAGAACTCACACCTGACGACTGAATACCCATTGGCAACAACGCGCGTGACTACAGTGCACCGCTGGCAGTTTATTCAAAATATGATTTTATTTATCACTTGATGGAGGCTGAGTAAATAGTTTTAAACGTCTTAATTCAATTGTAGTGTGATCATTGCATTCTTCTGAGTGCGACAGTATAAATTTTACTCCTTAATAATGTGTCTGGTCGTTTTTAGCAGTGTTTTTGAACGAAAAAAAAACTCATTATATTTTTCAAGTAGAAGATTGAAATTAATAAATATTGTCACAAAAACAACACTGATCATTCGCTAAATGCGAATTATGTTTGTCACTCTTGGTTTATTTTATAACAAATAATGAAGTCGACCTATCGGCAAAAACCGTAAAAATATAACGCTTTTTTTTAACATTTCGAGTTAAAAAAATTAATATTCATTCATAAAACCAAATTTTTTACATGGGTATATGAAAAACAAAATGGCAAATCCAATGGCGGTAACTGTGATTTTCCGTTGTTTTTTTTGTAATCTCCACAGCTATTAGAAGTGAGGGGTGTATAATAAAAATCCGATAGTAGAAGATGTACTGTCTCAGTCGAAGCTAATTTTATACCAAGTCGATTACAGTATGAAATATTGCGTCAAAAATTTATTTCCCTCTTCTCCTCGACGGTTTTGTTCGTTTTCGCGCAAAGTTGTCGTACGGTTTCATTTAACTTTTATTTTTAAATTTAATGATAAAGATTTGAATAGTTCAGTAAGGAACCTAATAAATTTAAAACGAACAAAAGCGACGAAAGAATAAGAACCAATTTGGAATGCAAAAGAATGGAAAAAAAGTTAACCAATTATTATCACAATTTCTTCTTCCTTTCCCCAACTAATGGACTTGGAACCCCAATCCGATTCAAACAATGTATCCGAGAATGGCAGCTGAAACATCGTATCTGCGGCACAAGACGCGAAATTCACCCGGAAGTACAATATTTTTTTAAACTTCGTTTTTGTATAAATTACGAATATCAAAAAATTAAGTGTTTCTGAAACTGAAGTTTTTGCTAATTATTGGTTGTTTATTTCAGAAAGCTCTTATTAAGACAGTTTGGATAGTACGATTATTTGGTAAATATTATAATAACTGGTTTTAGTGAGAACGATCTTCAAATTTTCATATCTGTTAAATTACAGTATTTCGTGGTTACTAAATATTACAATTATTATAACAACGTTATTTGCTTGTTGAATAAATCGGTCAGGATATCACCGCTTATGTAAACATGGCGATGGAGTAAAAAGTGAATGGTTTTGTTATTTCTTTGTACAGTGTTCATGTTAAAATACGGAAATTTCATTTCAATTCTTTTTTTAATTATCGTGATAATTTTTTTTTAATTTCTAAAGTTGGCTGTGCTTTACTACTCATATTAAATATGTGTTGTTTCGCTTTCGGTAGGGACGCTATTTCTGGAAGTACTTCCCAGATTCCTTGATATTTCAAGGCACATAATTATATTGTAACTCGCGCCGGACCTTACGTCGGGAATAATTTTCGTTCCCAAAATTCAATGTAATGCGTGGCGTATCAGGGAGTGTAGGGGACGACCGCAACCCCTCGGAAGGGGTTCACTCGAGTAGACATTTTCCGCCTCGCTTTGTAACCTCTTTCCGTCCAAATTGTTTCCACGGCTCGAAAGATCATCCCTTGTATTTAGCCGTCACGTGTGAAGGATGACGCAGGTCTCCCCGCTCCGCGCCGCTTGAGCGACGACCTGTGCCAAATAATCTTCCCGCCCCTGTCCGGGAAGATTGAAGTGAGACGCTCTGGAGGGGGGTGGAGAGGACGCGCGTGCTCTGTAGTGTGGTTGGGGCTTTAAAAATACCTCCTCCACGGGAGGAGCCAGGTTCTTTTGTGGTCTGAACCTGGCGCTGCTTCCCGGCACGAACAATCTGCACTCGAGTACGATTATTCCAACCTACAAAAATCTGGCGGGTTTCTCGTTAGACTTGAGTATTACTTGATTTGATTTATTTTATTCCCTAGACGTACGAAGATGATTTGAAGTCTCATTAAAATACGTAGGAGTGTTCATGCATTTACAAAATTTCGTGCAGAAACTACATCGCATTTTCGTCGCATCTGAACATTAGCGTGATGTTACAAATTTTCAGGGAAAACATACCAAATTTTCAATATCGAATTAATGAATTTTATTCATGAATTTTGAATTTTAATGAATTTTGTTCTAAAAAACGTGCATAGTGTACCTGTAAAAGTAGTTAGGAAGTTTTATAGTTCTCGGGGACATGGTGTCATGAATGTTCCAGACCACAAGATAACTTTTCAGAAATTTCATTTGCATGAATTCGTTTTCAGGATGTATATTAACGGAAATCTTGGAAATAAAGCAACACAACTGCCTTCTATAAATTAAAGAGATTTAGAGATAATGAAAAAAAAGTAATTGTCTCTCCTAGATTTGGAGGAACTGTGAGTAACTCGAATGTGTTATTTTCTATTTTTTTCAATTTCTCTAAAACTTTTTAATGTATATGTCGCAGCCCGATAGTAAAATCAGCGTCGTTAGAAAGAACCTACGCGCTTTCTAAAAAACCGGCCGGTAATGAATGAAACATTTATTCTATTAAATGGCGGAAAGTGCGTGCCCTTCACCGCCAGTTAATAAAATTGACTACTTATTAATTATCTGGCAAAACATTTTCAGCCATTTTATAAACAGGTTGACACTAGGCCGCCAGATAATCTAAATTTTGGCTACTCAATAAGTTTGGTTATATTTACTGGCATATTGTTAGAATAAGGGTAACAATATTATAATATAGTTTTTAGTTATCGAGAAAAACACATATAATGAATGTAATAAATAAATAGTTCAAGACTTACGACCTATTTTGACGAATAATAATAAAATGTACCAATTTCATTAATAGGATTTTTTAGCTTTCTTTTAAACAATTCACTACAATTGCACGTTTTTAGCCATATAAGCGCCAATCGATTTTCTTTCTCCCAGGGACGTTTGACACCCCCAGTGCATCTTTTAAGAGTTAATTCGAAATAATAATTTTTCAGTGTTGAGAAAAGCAATAATTATATTATATTTAAGAATTTTAAATAATCAGTTTTATTAAAACATTCGAACATTTTTGGAATGTTGAAAAGCAACAGAATGCAAAAGGATTACAGATTCCCTAAGCCTTTATTGACTGGAAAGTCAATTCTATGGATTTGTTCGCTAAGAAACAAATACTAAGCCTGTTAAATTATCTGTAGATGAATTAATGATATGTATTTATTATTAGTCTGTAGTTCATTGGTTTCCTGTAATATTTTTTTAAATTATTAAAATATATTTTTTTCTGTATTTCGTTTATTTTTTGTTACCCACAAAGGCTGATTCGTATTTCAAAATTATCATTTATACTTTTTAAAATCCTACATATTAGGCGCATACCTATTGAATATACTGATTGAATTAAATAACTTTATTATTATTATTATTATTATTCCATATACTTATAATCATTTCATTAGTTAGCTATTATTCCATCTACTGTATTTCTGAATGAGCAGGAGGATGAATAACGGAGAAAAAATCGAGACGATTAATAAATTAGAATAGAATAGAATATTTATTGTGTTTGGCTCAGACCATCTGGTCTGTTCCTCCGCCTAACCGTGATAATTAAAATTACAATAATAACTGAAATTTAAAATAATTAATAAACCACAAAATTGATTAGAATTGCAATAATAATTGAAATTACAATAATTAAAATTACAATAATAATATAATTGTTTAACATAGTTTATAACTACAAAATTAATTTGGATTACATAGAAATTGACATTGCAATACAGAATCAAAATTATTTAAACAATTAACCCAATCATGAAATTAAGGATACAAGGTTAAAATACAAAATTTACTTAAAATTTAAATTTAATGTCTCCTATATTCTAAATATGATTTAAAATATGTAATACAATCTAAGTTGTTTGACCAATTTCATTTATAATTATTATCATACTTTACCATCTAAACTTATTAAATATATTTTAACCTATCAATTTCTTCATATTTACAATAATTCTCAAATTCGCAGAAACTTATTGCCCTAATACACGTCGATTACCAAATCTATGCTGATTTTAAATTTTTAGACAAAAAGAGCGCATCTGTTTTGAATACTTATAATCCTTCACTGGCATTTCAAAACATAAGAGTGTATTATCGCTTTAAGCTGTTTGAGAGAAGAGCCCTGGAAGTTTGTTCCATTCACTAATCACAGTCAATGTGAGTGAATTGTGAGCATAGTTTGTTTTGTGTCTCTAGTAGACGAGTTTCCTTCAGTCTGGAAGTTCAGAGAAAATGAAATTTATTCAGGAGAGTGGTGTTTGAAAATGAATTAATTTGAACTATTGACTAAGACATTGTTTCTCCAGTCAGGACATTGATATGATTCATTTATTTATTACAGCAACAAGAACTACCATACTATCGTGAATCATGTTAAATGTCCCAAGGAGAGAGACAATCGATTGGAAATTACGTTCAAAAGATAAAGTCACTAAGAACTAATACACTATCTAAGGGTTAAAAACGTGTAATTGTTGTAAATTTTGTAATAGAGAAGAAAACAATTCGTATTAATAAAACTGGTAATATTTTTGGTATCATTTGAACAACGAACTGGATTATTATTTATATTAAAAAATAAATTGTTTTAAACTGATATCACAGGTCTATGATAACGTGAAATATTTATAAAAATTTTGGTGAACATTATGGAAATGTGTATTGAAAATTTACAATGTTTTTCAAATTGTAGTGAGCGCTTTAAATTCTTACAATCCTGTATTGTAATTTTAACACATGACATGTCAGTGGAAGACAGAACGTGGAAATTGCATATGTGGGTCCGCCCACATGGTCGCAACTAAAGAAAAATGGACCACTATTATCAGGAACCGAGACCCAAACGCTAGTTCCAGGTTGCAACCAGTTTCCTCAGGAACAAGTCCTCCATTGTGAATCCCTTCAACACTTTGCGCAGGATATGAGCTATACCTCACACGGCAATTTCTTGTAGTTCCCAATTTTTAATAATAACAATAATATTTTATCATTGTTATTGACATATTACATTATGATTTTTTGAAAACTTAAGTCAAAATTATAAAATTGTTACCCTTTACTCTTAACATATTCCAGTGAATGTAATCAGTCTAATTGAGTAGCCTAAAAATCTCTTTTCGATTACCTGGCGTCTAAGAGCCGGCCTCTTTATAAAATGGCTGGAAATATTTTAAAGAGGCGGAAAACCTTCAGTCAAATGTTTCATTCATAATCGGTCTACTCTTTATAAAGAGGCTGATTTTACTATCGGGTTGTGACGTATCAATAAATGAACTAATTGCACCCTCCCCCGTTGAACAATTTTGTAAAAACTTTCTGTCTTTATTAGAATTCTGACCTTATTCTTACGTTTTCATGGATCATAGAATTTTAACAACTGTGTCTCTTACGTGAAACAAATATTGTTAATTTTATTGTTTAAAGAGAATAAGTGTTGTTCTCATGAAGGGGACGAGGGGTGATTAAATTCCATTCTCATCCAAATGCTGCTACTCTTGTTACTTGTTCTTATGCCTCGAGGGTTTCAATGTAGACAAGAAGACCAATGTTTGCTATAAATTATTAATATTTTGTTCTATGCATTTTTATTTTTCTTTGCTTCAGGATTGGTGAAGGATAAAAAACAGATTCATTTCCGAAGTCATTGCGTGATCGCATGCTCTAACTCTTTTTGTCACATTTTTCATAGTATTTGGACGTACTAATTTTGGATAATCAATATGAAGAATGGATTGAGAAACTGAATCCTTAGTACTATCAGAATCGATAGCAGTACACAGCGGTAATGGTAATGGTATATGAGCTAGTTTCATGATTCTCCGTTAAAAGTACCGCAATGAAGAAAATGTAAAAATAATAATTCGTTTCCGTCATTTCGTTACACACTTTATTTGGGAGAGTTCAGAAAATAACATCTTATTTACTGAGCCATATCTAAGGGAGTTTATTGTTTGTCATGCTAATTACGTAATTTATGATGTGCGTGCTTGATCAATGAGTCCGTCGTCAAAGCGAAATATTATTGTTGCGAAATTACAGTGGGAACTCAAATCTCGCGTTTTTTGCGCATAAAAACATTGATGTTGATGGTGACCTGTCGTGAGGTCATAGTGGTTCGATACTGTTTCGAGAGTTTATTCCTCCTTTCTTCCTTGTTTAGTCGTCCTTCTGACGATCTCGGAGATTGAAGGAAATGAAGAAAAGAGTGAATATCGTTCTGCAAATGAAAGAAGTTATCTTCTATAAAGTTTTCTCAAATAAATATTTATAGTAGAACATTGCGACAGACAAAGAAATAACCGGAATGTTTTATTTTTCTATTTTTCTTTCAATGTTTTTGTGTGGGTACAATGAAATTACATAGAAAATGAAATTCAGGTAAAATATTAATGAAAAAATGAATAAAATGACAGCACAGAGTAGCAGAATAAAACTTATCTAAGCTGCCAGGAGTCAAACAGTCGTAATAAAAGTAGAAGAGCCAATTTTGTGTGCAAATTTTGAATAAATGTGCTTTCTTTGTCTTTGATTAATTTAATAATTGCCTCAGGGTTGTAGCCATTATCAGTGGCAATGCGTTTGATTGTACTGAATTCATTGAAATTGTCTTAGGTCATGGGCAAATTGACCATTCGGAGTATCCATGAATGGAAGATAAGAAACTAATTTATTACGTGATGAGAAGTCTACTCCAAAGAATAATCACATCGGTATATCATGGGCTTAGTATAGATGCTAAGATCGTGTCTTTTTTTCTTTCAAGGTTGTCATTTCAATGAAAACTTTTGGTCTCGAGAAGTTCATAAAGTTCTTGTTTTGTATAGTTACATCGATTTTACTGTATTAATGAACTATTCCAGAAGCAAATAATTTCATTTGTATTTCTATAACTGTTTAGAACATTTGTCAATAATGAATTTTGAGAGTTAAAACTGTTTTTTCTTTCTTCAAAATCGTTCACAAATATTTCTGCAAAAATGAGAGATAAATTGGAGCCCTTAGGAGGATGTATAAATTGGCGGTGGAATTAAAAATTTAACACATTATGAGCTATCTGCTGTACGTGCTTAAGGAGGACGCGCGGTGACATGCACGATGTCGCTATCTTCGTCGCCAACGCAGACATCAGCGCTGAAATATCCGTGCGATGACGGGCTGCACAAATCCTCGTTCCTACCTCGTCACTTCAGATCCCCATAGTTCTCCTTCTTCTTCCCGTAGCTTCCCACGCACCTCTAAAGCCACCTGTCTCCGCCATTCCACGTCCACCATAGATTTTGCTCTTATTCACTTGACGTACCATTTTTTCTGAGCTCCGGCTCCACGACATATTACTCACCTATGGCACCGACTTCTTTACCCCATCCAATGATACGAATCATAACTGGGGAAATTGGATGGCTCCTTTCCTTCGAAACGAGTTTGACTCTTCAAAAACGGAGAGATTTTCAGTAAAGACTAGAACATACACTTCAGATGTCTCCCTCATTTATTGATTTCTACGAAGCTATTAATAGAATATATTATTCCCTTGCAATTGTTTACAATACTGAGAGAACAGATTTGTAAGTGAGATTCAAATTGAGAGGAAGGAAATGATTTCTCCAAATCATGAGATGAGACATCCCGACCTTGCAGTATCTGAAATCAATGATTGGGATGCATATCCAAAGATTTGGAGAAACCCTTTTGGATCTCACGTCAGTAGTGTTTTCTCAGTGTAATAATTGCACCACGAATTTCATGCACATGTTGAATCCTGTGTAGGTCTGTCCTCGTTGGTCTCCCTCGTAAACAACTCGAACCCTTTTCCGAATCAGTATGTGTTCCACGGAAGTAATAAGATTAACAATTCTTCCTGGCGCCTTCGATGGCGGTGCTTTCATTTCTTTCACGCGCGCTCCTCCCGGAGCGTGCTCGGGCGCAGCGCATTCGTTCCACTAGGCTTCCCGTGTCGCCACCCTTCTACCGCCATCGCTCTTCCCTCGCCACACGCTCCCAACCATCGATCGATGGCTGCGAAACCACTACTCCCAAAGGAACTCCAGAGCAATGTGTCGGCAATGCGAGCATTGAACAAACCCCGCCACCTTCCATCAACCCCCGCCGCCGCTCCCGAACACCTCGTCGCACATCATTGTGTCCTTTCTACATCACCGAGCGAAATTCAACACGTTAAGTCTTTACATCTGTCTTCTTTTTCTTTTGCTAGGACAATAAATTTTATTTCCTTTCGCTTTACTTACGAAAACTGAAAATTGATAACTATCGAAAAATTGGTAGTAAAAAATACGGGAGGAATCACATTTGCAATACAATATGTATGCGTGTCCTTCCGATGTTTTTACTTTTCTGAATGTTTACCTTTTTTCAGAGGTGGTTTTGTGTATTTAAGTATTTCTCTTGTTAAAAGATTATTCATAGTTATCAGTGAAATAAGAATTATAACATAGAATTAGCAACTTTCTCAAAGATTATTGTTTTCAGACTTCTTGACTTAATAATATCAAATCTGTATGCCTGTCAAATTGAAATGGAGGAGAGTTAATGGAAATTCGAGTACTCGAGGAATAGTCTTTCAGATATATAAATTGAGTCCCATCGAATAAATTATTTGTTTCTTATGGGTGGTTATAAATGTTATATAAGGGTTTGCGGCCATTTGTTAATTTACAAAAGTCAAAAGATAAATTTGAAATAATTTTGGGTCCTAAAGTTTGAGAACTGCACATCATTTTGCTTCCTATTTGAGAGATATGTATACTTGGCATATACCGCATTCAGGGTTTGAAAGACAGAATACTGTGGATGTTATCTCAAAACATTCCATTTCCTGATCCTCCTCTTTTATTTTGTCAACTGGATTCTCGTATGAGTAATATCTGGACCGGCGCTTTATGAACTGATCAGAATCTCCTCTTCCTCCGCGGACCCAAGGTGGCCTTTCTGCGGAACGCGTGGCGAGGAGCGCACTCTTCACACAAGGCTTGCGAGCTCGCCTTCTCCTTTCGCGTCGTGATGGATGGCTGCGACTTCCGCTTCGTCCAGAGCTTCCGCCGCCGCGTCGGGACCCCGTTCGGCCGCAGTGCGCAAGCGCCACTGCCGCCTCTGCCGCTGGAGCGCTGGAGCGCGGCTGCCCGCAGAGAGACGCATTTCCAAGCGACGATTTCAATGGGGCCGCTCGACGCCTCATTTCTTCTGTATCTTTACCGCCATCTTTATGATTGATGTCCATTTCCGTTGCTTCCCTCTTTTCTCCTCTCTTTCGCGTGTCCCCGTCTTTCACTTGTTCTCGCCGCGCGCTGTTGGCGCCGAGTGGCCCTGGTACCGATTGCGCTCACACCACGCGCCCTTCACTCTTGCCTTGTAAATAAGATATTTCTTATGTGTTCAATTAAGATGAAAAACATTTATCTGCTCTAGGGACATTTTAAGTGATTTCGTTATGATAAATATTCTAAGTGTTTCTTCATTTTGGTTATAGACGTGAAAAATTTACAAATAAAAGTAAATTAGATAATTTTCGTATCGCGAAATTCAAAATTTTAATTGTTAAATATGTAAGCGAAATAATTGTCACCGCTTGTTCTACTTTATTATGGGAATTGTTGTAGTCTCTAAACACATCTAAAGCATCTGCACTTCATGATTTTGTAAATTGATCCTATGTTGAGACTGTATGATATTCTACACTTTTAGTAGCTCAGTGGATAGAGCACTGAGTTGCTGGTTGGATGGCCGGAGATCGATCCCCGGTGAGGTGGGGATTTTCATCACGCCTCAACATCCAGACTGGCTCCCAGGCCTACTCAGCCTGCTATAAAACGAGTACCAGGATCTATCCTGGGGTCGAATCGCTCGGAGCGAGATGCTGACCACATCTCCTCCTCCTATTGCCGGGGTCAAGATATCGCGCGAGCTCTATCCTCCACCCAGGCCAAAGCCCACAATGGGCTGTAGTGCCAGATAAGAAGTAGACTTTAATGTTAATAATTTTCTTTTAATCCTTGTGTTCTACTCCTAAATGGTACTCAATATTGTAAATGGTAATCAATGTTACTACAACTATTGTAGTAATATTTAAAACCATTCTTTATGAGTCCATTGCAAGGGCTGTTACCTGGATGAAAATTCTCTCCTTCTGATTTGAGAGCCAGAGAGTACTATAAATCATATGATTGTGTCTGCATCGTTGTACTCGCATACATGATGAAACGAGACATGTGTGTGGTGTACGTGGCACAGTAACAAGCTAAATACGTTAATTTTCCGCGAGTTTCCAGACGTTCGTTTCAATCATTTTTATGCTGATTTGTTAAGTTATACCTTGGCGACCTTCTGCGCGTTCGTTTTCAACCTCTCTAGGTTCTCGAACAATGCGCGCGTGTCAGATCACAATTAACGTTTCACTCCGCGTCCACCTTAGGGGCATCATACGTAAATTAGGTAACGCATCCTACGGAGAGGTGGTTTCTCTCGTCGTTACACTGCGTTAGAGGGGGGTGTTAGCCTCGTTACGCAACGCTAATTTTTATGGTATAAGTTTTGTATTAACCTTAAATTCTCTAATGACACAATGTATTATTTATATATCACACACATAATGTTTTTTTCTTTTCTCCAAACTGTTCTGTTATTTTCTTGAGCCCTTACGAAAAATTGATATAGTTCGAAACTTTGGCACATAAGTAGTATTATTTTAACAGACTTCATCTGAAGAACCTTTTCCGGCTATTATTATTTTGAAGGTAAAGAAAAGACAATGTTGATTAACCTCATAGTTTGTCATTGTATTCTATGTACTCAACCACTCAGTGAGAGTGTAGAGCAACGTGAGTTTCGAACAATTAAGTTAATGAACCAAACTTTGTCCCCACGATTTCTGAAAAGCAACTTTATCTTTTCTGAAAGGGACGGGGGAGATAAGGCTAGCGTCACGTAATTATTGGGGGGGGGAGCAGTATTACAGTTGCATTTAGGAGGATGTTAAAAAGTGGTAATTTTTTCGTTACGCAGTTTGTGAACGTCCCCTTATCTCATCAGCATCGTCCGGTACATCGCGTGGATTCGCGCGGCGTCAGTGTGTGAGTTCGCATTTGAAGAACAATCCCGCCTCGTCATCTCCGCCATTTGTCTCGATCGCCGTGAGAGATCGTCGCGGAGACGAGCGCCCTCTCAAATGCGTATTGGAAAACTGTACGAAACCTCCTGCATTGTGTATTCATTCTATACATCACGACCTCGAAATGAATTCTGCCCGGCATTTCTTTTTATACGATGGGTCGCGAAGGGGAGGACTCGGCGAAATGGGGAGCCCATAATTATAGCAATGGGCGACTGAGTGGGAGGACGCGAACCGACATTGGGGCGGACAACAGAAAAACATAGGCAGCTACCACGATGAGTTGTTCGACCGCTGTTATGATAACCGGCAAAAAGCTGAGGCCGTGGCTATGACGAATTGCTTCGCGCCGAAATCAAGCCACGATATGCTACGGGGTACCTTAGAACATTTTAGGTCTTGTTATGGGTCCGAACTGTTTCATACTGGTCTTAACATTTAATGTTTCAGCGTCTCATTCTTACATTTGGTTATATTCTTTGTTATAATGATTGATCCCTATTGTAAATAAAATAACCCGAACGGTTTTGAATGAAGTGTGGAAAAAATGTGTGGAGAAAAATGTTATTAAAGAATCGTCGAAAGATGTAAAACACATCCTGAAATTTTTGTGTGTTACTAGAAAAGTTATAATACAGTGTCTTAATATATACGTTTAATTTTTCATTGTGTGTCCCGATATCAAAATTATTTCAAATGTAATCTAAAGATGGTATTGGTGGCGTTCCGTTGGTATAATTAAATATGAAATTAATTTTCTTAGTGTGGTCAACCATGTATTTATTGTTAAAGTTAACTTTATTGTAAATTTATTAACTATTATTAACGCCAATATTAATTATTAGTACTTTAATATTTATCGCATTACTTCCTATGTAAACATATCACAGATTAGAGTCTTTTTCCCTTGGAATTTTGGGGTCCGACACCATAGGTCTATACTTTCAAAAATAATATTCAACCGGAAGATTATTCGATCAAAGAGTGGAGAGGGAGGAGAGAAATGACGATTAGTCAATGGGATGCAGATATAGTAATTATTTGGAAAAATCTCGATACATACGTGGTATTGATTACCGTGTTTTCGGAATATAATCGACGAGTACAACCATCTACATTTTCAGCTAGGACAACACGAGTAGAGCCATCTCCATACTCAATTCAGTGAGGACGAATTTATTATGCGGTGATTTTCGGAGGGGGTACCGTAAGAATGGACGGAATCCGGCCTCCTGTGTGACTGACATAAGATCAGTCTTTCCGCAAAACTGTGCTTTCAATGCCGATCTGGGAGCAGAGAACAAACCGTTGGTGCTCTGTAGAGCAATAGCGTTAGATACGTGATACATTCCGTGAATAATCGATTGCTGACTATCGCTAGTAACTTTTATCACATTTATCAGATGGAACTCCGATTTAAAAAGATAAGAATGGGAAATTATGAAATTAAGAAACCCTTGAATATATTACCCGTGTTTTAGAATGCATAAAAAATAATCTTCATTTCGTTTAACCTTCGAATTCCAAACTTCATTCCGAAGAGCGCTGCAATGCAGCTGTCAAGTCAGAGAGTATGCCTTGTGTGTACCGAAGCATATTGCTTTCAGCAATGAATTGGTTCGTGGAACAGTACTTTGGAGGACCTAAGTGCCAGACACCTAGTGAATTAAATTGTAACTAAAAGGATCAGTTTGAATAAGGAGGCACGTAAGTTGGCGAACACTAGCATCCTTTCCGTTTCGAGAACTCTGAATGAGCGTAGTTTTATTGTAAACTAGCAGTGAACAGAAGATTCTGTAAACATTCGCAATTCTTTTTCCCTAAACATGTAAGGTACCCGTATAGCCGGAATATCATATAAAATTTAGGCTTTGAATAAAGAATTGTAAATAAATATTGGATAGGGTGCTTCTTATAATCTTGTATTATCTTACTTCATGGAGACAACTTTAATATTGCTTACTTTTATGTATGAAACTTGATTATTACTTGTTCATTTAATATTACATTTCCATAAATGTACAATTATGCAAAAGATGCTCCATGTTATCTCTTTCATTCTTTCTGTAGTGTAATTTCGATTTAAAAACTTCTCTTTATAGAAAATATATTGCTGGCACAATAAGGGAAGTATGAGCAGACAATTTGGTTGTGATTCTGTCAGATGTTTTTGCACAGGTACGCGAATAAATTACTAATGTTTAATTTGGATAACTTTTTATAATGAAAATATGTTTTATGTCGTAATGAACTTGATCTCATACGTTGCTCATCGTTTAAAAATAATAAATCCTCTAACTCTGTTTGAGATTTAGTATTTCCATCCACTTAAAATTCAATGATTCGAAGAAGTGAACGTAACTACATAGATTAATTCGTCTTGGAAACTGGACTATCTAGTTTCTAGGTATTTGTACGGAACTTGCAATAAATTACGCGAATTGGAGCAGGCAGGGAGATGTATCTTGGAATATAAAAGCAGTTAATTACTGAAGAAATGCAAAAATGCAAGTTTCATCTGCTCGACAGTTGGTGACGTACGCAATCCACGAGGAAGAGGGGAAAAGCGAAACAAAATTGTCCTCCACGTGGTCATACGCAGTCTGTACTGTTTTTTGACAATAAATTTATTATTAAAATTTATTATAAATTGAGCTGTTCTGAGAAGTGATTGGACGTGGCTTGGAGTAAAGATTATCCAGGTGGTTAGTGAGAGCCAATCATGATTTCGGCATGTTTCCGACAACATACGCCAAGAACTAATGAGTTATGGAACAAATGCGTTAATTTGTTTACGAGAATGCCCTCGCAAAATAATGAAATTACCTCTCATAGAAACCTCTTGTATATCCCTAGCGTGGAGGAAAAAGTAGAATTATGACGTCAGATAGCTTAGCGCGTATATTGCCTCTTGTGTAACAATACATAACATCACAGCCGCCTAGAATCTCGTTAGTCTCGAACGCTCCGCCGCATCCCTTTTCCCGTCGCGCGGCGCAACATGTATTGTTTTTTGTAATGAATTCTCTTCTTTTCCATTGTCATTCAGTGCCTAAAGCTCGCAACCAGTGTTCGCTTCTCTACGCCATCGTTTCAGGTGGATGAAGGGGATGGAGCAGAGACGAAGCGAAAGGTTAACTGCGGTCCCGAAAGAGGAGAACGAAAAGTGGTTATGAAAGAAAAAAAATCGAAGGAGTAGACGTGTATTTGAGNGGTCCTGAAAGAGGAGAACGAAAAGTGGTTATGAAAGAAAAAAAATCGAAGGAGTAGACGTGTATTTGAGTGGAGATAGTGTATGGATTGAATCTTCCTCAAAGGTGAGACTGAAGAGAATTTGAAAAGGGGTGATAATAAAGAACGACTAAAGGCAGAGAATGTAAAAAGGATTGGGAGGTTGGGCTAGAAGGAGACCTGTGAATTTATGAACGAGATACGGTGGTCGTAGGGGGGAAGGAAAAGGAAATGAAAGAGAATGTTGTCCATAATATGGGCAAAGGAAAGTGAGGGAACGATATAGCAATTTTCTAGGGAAAGGTTATGAGGAATGCGATTCACGCATGTCGTGAAGATGATGTTAGTGATACCGGAGTGACCCCTCGGCATTGAGTCCAGAGGACCTTAACTTATGAAGCATTGAGCGTTACGCGAAAGTAACCCTTGCAAAGCTCAATTTCAGTGCAGTACTTTACTGAAATATGACTCCTAGGTCCTTGCGATCTTGCTCTTCAACTTCTCCACCCTCCCAAACTACTCCTATCTTCCATTTTACCCCTTTACCCTGCTCTTTTCTTTACACCGCTGCTAAGTTATGATAGAAGGATTTGCCAGCGCGGGCCTTGAGTTTATAATAATTGGATCTATCGTCGCCAACGGGACAAAAGGCAGCGTTACCTTCCGAACAGCAGCGCTGCCGAAGCCAGGGGCCATAAATACTCTCACCTTTAATATGTGCCAGCAGCTCCCAACCCGGGGCCTTACATGTTGCATGCCACCCACTCCTCCATTATCAACCACTTTCACCGGCAACGGCTTGCGTACATCCCGCCTGCTGTGTAAATACGGTGTTAGCAATTTTGATTCACCGATGTTGTTTCGCGTATCCTACCACGTCTTTCGACATTAAAATGTAAAAAGCGAAGCTTTTGCATCGCTAGGTTTTATGGAGCATCCTTTGGGATACATTCGGTGAATCGATTAAATGTGAAGATTTTAAGAGTTGTCTGCAGTCTGAGAAGAGAAATTACCTTACAATATGTCATATCTAGAAACATTAAACATAAAAAATCAAAAGGGATTACGAGTGTAATGTGAGGAAAAAATTAAATTACTGATATTTTAAAATTGGTTCGTAATATTTCGTGCCATCTTACTCTCCTGTGGCGAGAAGATGAAGCAAATTGCTGTGGTTCACATTTTTGCTGGGTTTTTTTAATTCAACCATAGAAGAGCGAATTCAATGTACGGTGTTGGATGTTGAACTACCACAATTACACTCATTTCAACTAACATAAATACAATTATCATCTCAATTAGGAACAAGGTGTACACTGTGGATAGGCGGCTTCTTAACGTGTTCTTTATTACGATAGATATTTTCCTTGTAATTGTGAAATTAAATGATTAAATTCAAGAACTGGTTGAGATATGACCCACAAGAGAAAGTATGTTTATGCGGTTATGACCTCGCGATGGTAAAATTCTTTCGCTGTTATGTGACTGCTCAGAAGTGTTAAGTGTATTATTTTCACATTTGTGTTATGCAGTATACTGCAAAAAAGTGAAATAGGTGACGTGAAAATTGCAGATAAGAAAATGAGTCGGTTTCAAATCAGTAAATTTAAATTTTTATTTGTCATATACTATTTTGCCATATGTATCAAAAATATTTCCGGAGAAGTCAGAAGTGAAACTATTTTCTCTACCTTTTTTATTGGCAAGGATTAGTAATACATGAATGATACCAAGCCACACTTGTTTGAATACGTGTATGAGAAATTTCAACAACCAAATTTCATTCATTTATGAGAGAGGAGTTATTTAAAAACAGAACATCATCGCATATTTATGAAATTATATTGAGTAGCTAAATATCATATCATCATATTCCTTTGAAATTTTGACACAAACTAATTCCTTTAATTCGTATTTTTACGTAGTAGAAAAACGTTGGAAAATAAATAGTTTTTCACGTATTCTTGGACTAATTTTGTGCTTACTTATTATGATTTTCGTGTACATCTGTAACATGCTATGTATTTTACTTCACCTTGTTTGAATGCTCTCAATGATATGAAGCGCAGTAATTCTTTTAGATCGCTTCTATTAATTTATAATGGGAACAAGGAGAATCATTTTTAATGTCTTTTGATGGATGATAAGGTAGGTGCGCATGTGTACGCGACCCGATTTGCATTCTTCTGATACCACAATAATGTGTGAATGAAAAAAAAACATGAGAAATGTTTTTGTTGTGGAGTGGATTGAACGTCTATAACTGAACTATATACTATTCAGCTCCTACACTTGCAATGAAAATGCATTCTGTCCACCAAAAAGTGTGAAAAGTCTGCGTCGCCTACATTAGTTACCAGTTATTTTGTTACTTTTTCTCGGAAACTCTGGCTACGTATCATACTTTTTTGCGATGCGTACAGAAACTGAATTAGCGAGATTTTACTTGTGGGTGAAATAAACAAGAACAATTGATCATATTCTTGTTTCCACAAAAATTTTTGTCAAGTCTAGTGGTGATACGGAAGTTTTACGTTCGTATTGAACTAAGACGGCTAGTTTTCTGATCCTCCGAAAATTGTAAAATAAAAAAAAAGTAAAAATGATACTTGTCTGAAAGAAAATTTCGTAATTTACTCGTGCTGAGTTCATTTTTCTATTTTTACTACTTGTGTCATAGTACATACTATTATTTCGTTTTAAAACTGATTTGCATAAAATGTACACGATTTCATTCTCTGAGATTCTCAGTGCCATTCTAGGAATGAAGTGCGTTTTTTTAGAATTTAGGAACTGGTACAGTTCTTTAGATTGTTTTTGTTCAAGGAATTTCTGTGCTCTTTATTCTTTTAAAGGCTTTTATTTTCTGAAGAGCTGCGAAAGAGCAGAGCGTTTAAGCCGGGTCATCCATCTGTTCTGATTTTAATGAACCACATCAAGCATTGCTAGGTGCTTTCTTGCACAATGCCTCGTGAGCCAACAAGCAGACCCACCTGCGAAATGAGGCTGCGTGTTATCTTTCCTCGGAAGTCTAAATGAGAGCATATGATAAAGTTTCTGCGGACGCGAAAAAAGGATAACACATTTAAAGAGCTTTCGAATTTCAAGACAGCAGGTGCCCGGACAGCCGTGGAGAGCAAACCCGTGAAAGAGTTTGAGAGTGATGAGAAGCACAATAGCGAAGAGGAGAGGGAAATTGTCCAATTGTTTCAAGTGAGTAGCCCATTTAGTATCGGCAAAGAGAAAAGGATTGAAGGAGAATAAAATACTATTATGAGACGGCATTAGGAGAAACACTTCAAAGATTAGAACCAAATGGTTCGTGTTTGCTGTGGACAGGGAAGTTGGAGGAAATTTTTTCGTCTCGGGGAAATGAAGCAGCTCGAAATGGGAAGCTCGAGGAGGAACAGAAAGTACGTTAAAAATGAGTTTGGAGGGAGATTAGTTGCGTTAGCAGATTTTCCTAACAAAGAAAGTGGCGGAGAAGGTAAAGTGGAGAAGGTGGCTTGTAGATCTGGAAGTTGGGAAGGGTGGAGGTCAATTGTGTGCAGTTTCCTTAAGAGCGGCACTTGCCGACTTAGCGAGCGGACGACTTCTCTCTACGACTTGGTACTTCTCGCCATGCTGAGAGCGTGGAAGCGGATGTGTATTACATAAGTGCTTATAACGCTACAAGTCTCGCTGTTGCACGGTTACTAATTTCTGGAGGAAGCGTCTGAATTGCATAAACGTAACTATGCAGAGTAAACAGCCATGAGAAGAAAATATAAGGTTTTAACTCTTGAAAGGAGTTGCCGATTTGCTACACATAAATACGAAAATTTTTCTTATTTTTCTGAACGATTTTGTTAGATTACTCGCATCAAAATATAAAAATTATGTGGATGTTTCTATTTTGCTAGTAGATACGTAACATTTAAAGACCATGTGACGATAAAATACGATTAGCTGTTTAAGAAATGGTAGTGTTTCCTACTCTTGGTACAAATCTCTCGATAATAAACAGATTATTTGTGTACATGTTTTTGTTACATTGTTCAGTGATAGTCCTGTGTTTGATAATATTAAGAAGATTATCTCTGACATTTTCTTTTTCCATTCAGAACATCCTAAGTGAGTATTTACGAAGTGTACGAGTTTTACGGTTTATTCGTATCGATATTTATTTCCTTATTATAAACATTACCCGTGACTCGTCTACACTTTGTTATAAATATACAGTAATTCAACAAATACTTAGTGTTTATGGTAATAAATGTTCTCTTACATCATGCCTGTTAGTGGGTTAATTCCTCTCAAACTCTGAAACGGAACGTTGTATTTGTGCACCATTTACATTTTCGGAGACCAGTCGCGAGCTGGGCCGCTCAACCGGTCTTGGCCCTAGAGAGCATGAATGCGCGACCACAGACATCGTATGGCGCGTGCGCACAGTTGCCTTAGTTCATTTCTTGGAAGACAAATACTTTTTAGGTAGAGTTCTAAAAAATCGTAAACGTATTGGTAAATTGCTTGTTTAAAAGAAACATGAATTTGCTAACGTAATTTTGAGATAACCGGAGGAATCTTATAGGGATGATCTACATTCGTTATCTACCTCTGGGGGCATATGAAAATTTGAGGGGAGGCATTTTAAGGAGGTTCTAAGCAGAAGGCGCGCAATTTCAGATAACTCGAGCTCGATTTGATATCATAGTGGACCTACTTCTTTATTTATTTACGGAAACGTCAAATAAAAAACTGTTTTCCTGTGTTACTGATATTAAACCTACAATTCCCGTGCTATTTTTAGATGAAATTTAAAATTTTATATATATGTATATATAAAGCTGAACACATAGGAATGTTTTATGAGTGAATGCTATAATATTTCACCCAGATGGGCGCTACGGTTATCTTTTGAAACGAGAATACGAAAGGAAAAAACGGTTTACTATATCTCAAAATTAATGCAGAGTAAAATTTTTGTTCTGGAAACGGTGTATTTGGCCCTCAGTGGCGCGGCGGTGGCGGGAGATGCTAGAGGCGATTCGACGCCCGGGACAATGGGCCTTATGTCCAGCGCCTATTGTTGGCCACCCGGTACCGAGCGTTTCGTAACGCCACGCTTTGTCCCACAGTTTTAACAGAACCTCCCGCTCTATTCATTGCATACCTGGCGATTGTTTCGTGCAATGGATTTCATGAAGAGGTACAACTCAATATCGCATCAGCTTGAAGCGCTAGACTAAATAAATGTTATTATGATTTGTGTTCTATTATGCAAGTGTGGTGAGAGTTTGCGTGTACTAGAGACCCCTCACGCGAACAGAATTATGCAAATCCTTGCAGTTCAGCGGTGGTCCACAAGTGAATCATGACAAAAGAACTGTTTCGGTGAGTAATTTTGCCTGGAATGATGGCAATGTATTGACATTCCTTCGAACGCGACATAATTATTATTTATATTCTGTACCATCTGCTTACATGATCGATATTAAGATTTTTGCTGTAATGTTTGCTTCTAGAATATTTTTCACACTTCATTGCAAATGCATTGATGTTACGTAATTCAATTGATGCTACAGTATTGCAATGAAATTTACTTTCTAGCCATATTTTTGTTGTTTTCTACCAGAAAAAAAGTTCTTTCAGGTTTCGTTCTTTCAATACAAAAAAAAACTTTTCTTATTCGATGCATTAGTGTTTCTAGTTTCTTTGCTCATCCCCAATGATGAACCACTCGTCTTCGCAGATTGAGTTAAAATCACATGAACCAAAACGTTGTTCTCTTTGACTTTGCTCCTGAGATCTTAAATACTGTTGAACAACCTTTCTTCAAGTTGTGAATTTTTTATAAACTAAGAAAAAATAACGTATTTATAGATATTTTACTAGTTATTATTATCAAAACAATTGTCGCAGTTCTAGTAATATGTGCTTAACCGACAAAACGGATATTTCATTGTAATTTAAAATTATTTGGACGATGTTTTTTCATATTTGATAGTGTGGGAACCGCTCTCAAAAAGCAGGAGTTACTTTTAATTAGTTAATTTACATTACGTTTGCACAATATAAATTATCGAGTTTGTCCTGTAAACGAATTATTAAATATTATTTATATGATGGTCACGAATGTCCTTCAACAAGAATGCTAATTGAATTTACAATGAGTCATATATTATATTAATTTTGAATTATAACTGTGAAGCACCGCTGCATTCAATTACTCGAGAATCAAGTATCATTAACATGTGTCGAACGGGATAATGAAAAGGCAAATCAATGATATATGTTTTAATGTAATTGGCAATTTACAAATTTGTAAATTTAGTTCCTATTCCTATCGTATTTTTGCAGAGGTTTTGTTATAAATTCGTATTCTTTAGGTGTCTCTTTTTAGAAAACTGTTTTAAAAAATTTTCACGTTTTATCTCTAAGTGATTTTTAGAATTTCCAACATTTGGTGTATAGACGACGTCATTATGTTAGACTATTGCGGTTAAAAGTCACAACAATTTGGTTTCATTACTTCACTTTTCGTGGAATAAATGTACTTATACGTACACTACGAACTTATACGAAAACAAATACTACTTTTAGTATTTCAACGACAGTATGATACAATTCGCGATTCCTCGAATAGTATTTTCCTCTCTATGTATTTAGAGTAGTGAAAAGTTATCATTCTTAAAAACAGTTTTATGCCTCACCTCCAATTTAAGGTGCAGGGAAAGTACTCTCAAAGTGAAAACCTTGCGTTTTATATGGTTATTGCAGAAAAGTTATGGGATGGAAAATGAAAACATTACCTCAAATCAGTCTTGATTTATTTAAATTTCGGCAGTGAATTTACATTTCCCGTGAATTTACACATGGAAAATTAAATTTAGCGTGATATTGTAGACAATCAATTAACTAAAAATTTAATGTACTGTTCGTTATTCACTAACAATCACTTCATTATCAATGTCAATATCAATTTTTTAATATTATATAGTTTCTGGTATTGGATGGATGGTGACGACGTTTCAAGGTCCAGATACGACCTCCTCTTCAGGTCTGAGTTTCTAGTTCATTATGTAAGTAAAGGGTTTTTGTGAGAACAGTACTTTAAAATATCAGAAGTTTTTATTCATTGTCAACAAAGAGTCCTTATCTTGTATAAAATAACCAGAATCATTATTATAATGATCTATAACCGTTTGGTGTGTTCTTGTCAACTGTTACGGTCAGCATGATACGAAATCAATTTGGACTTTAAGAATCTATGAAATTATTATTATTAAGCTTCTATTGTATTACTATTAAACAATTGAATTATGCAAGGTATAATGCTAAATTATGCACTAATTCATCAATCTGTAAATAAATTCCTAAAGATATATTCATAGACTTTAATTCATAAGTCTTTTATTTAATTTTGTTGTGTCTCGTGGGTGACACGAAAAAATATAAAAACGCACATAGATACTTTGGATTTCTTCTCAGATTTTGTGATAATCGTTAAAGTTTCCAGATCTACGGTAGATGGTCAACTTGCAATTGTTTCGTCGTTCATAAAAATTCAATTTATTTCATTTAGGACTATATTTAATTGTAGAGTTTTTAAAATAAAACTATACTAATGATCTTAATATAGAAAGTATTGTTATCTTTTCTGTTTCATTAATGATGAGTTTCCTTGACAATGGAAAAGCTGGATTTCGATCAATTGGACTTTCGCGCCTCTTTTCTGGGCATACCATATTTCTTATTGCTCTTGCTTCATTTAATCTTCGGGCACTCTTATCATCGAATTTCATGCCAATTGTTTATAAACTCCTTTTTTCTTCACTTTGGGACGTGGTTCTCCCGTGACTCCGTGTCGGCTGCTCCCTCCCACATCTTTTTCTCTGCAGCGTAGAGGCGACGCCCAGCACTTCACCCATTATGTCTGGTAAACTTAATTTGGAAGGTACACAACGGTGTCCGCTGAGTGAAACGCAAGCCAACGGGGGTTGCTCTGCTTCGTCGCTACCTTGTTTCCCTTTCCCGTCCCCTTTGTTTCTTCCCAAGCTCTCTTTCCTCTCCTTCGATCTTTACCACGTCACCTGTTCCCTTTCTACAACCACAGTCCGCATCTTCCATGACATTTGGGTGCGACTCAATCCTCAGTCTGTGTCCGCCATACTCAACTTCTAGGCCCCTAGACCTTGTCCCGAACTGAGAGCTTGTATGCTTTAAATTCTATGTCTTCGTCCCTCAGCCACTCTCACTCTCAGCCCTGATGCTTTTTGTAGCATGAGCGACCGGGCGACTGATTTTGAACGCCCGGATTTGTTTAAAAATAAAATAATAAACTATTATGTATCAACTGGTCAAATTGGACCTTGCGTGGTTAATGTTTGACGAAAACTATCTTAAAGTACGAGCCTCTGTGCGAGTGGATAAAACCTCTGGAGGGACAGTTTTTGTATAAATTCCCATGTAATTTCTAATGGAATCGATATAAACTATCATGCATCCAATTGTAAATGTATGAACCATCATAATAAATTTTTGCTTATTTTCCTTTTTTGTTTTGAAAAGTATGACACGAATTTACGGCACCTGTTTTATTGTAGCAGTAATTTGAGTAAGTCAAGTTCTTGGATTTATGGATTATTTTTCAGTTTTTGTCGTGTTTTAAATTAATTGACACAGCAAATATTATTTTAGCTCGATACAGTTTATAACGGTCAGGACCTGACACAAGTTAACTTGGCACGGTTAATACAACATAGTGCCTCTTGCCACAGCAAAATTGCATCGCGTTCCGTAATTCTGAAGAGTAAGTTAGTTTAAGTGTAAATAGATTTTCCATGCCTCCGGAATTAATAAACATGGTCGAGATGTAACAATATTACCTCAATTAAGTTAAAGAGTGCACGATTTTGCGGCGAAGCTTTAATTAAATTCTGCCCCTGCCACGTGTAATATGAGAATATTTTAATATAATTGGTATTTGGGGTAATGCACTATATTAATACGAAACAAAAATTGCTCCGTTCTTGGGGAATAGAGCAGAAGGAGTATTAACTACGTAGTACGGTGGGGTTATTCTAACGTATCTTTTATGTTTTTTATGTTCATGTGCTTCACATACCTTATCGCATCGCTTACTTACGCCGCTGCTCTTTATCTAGAAGAAAACATCTTAAGTCATGGGTTGATTTGGCTTCTAAAACGCGCCGCCGCTGCTAACTCCATTCCGCATTTGCGTGTTTTTGTTGTACTCCTGTTCTCTTCCGCTACCTACACCCTCTCCTTGCATAAGTTCATTTTCTTCCCTCGCTTCCTGACACGTAAGCGACTTTCACCTTGCGGAGACTCTGTTTTGTCGCCTCGTCCTTCAACGGGACATACTCTCGGATCGTCGTTATAACCCTAGCGGATCTCATTTTCTCTCCCCTTCTCTCTCCTGTTTCCACAAGTAATGCGGTCCTCGCAGTCTGTTTTCCCTCTTCCGTCCGCAATCCACGTCCCCGCCACTGTCTCGTACGTTCTAGGTTTTCCACCTTCCTCTTTCATTATAGACACTACAGACCAATGAAAATGGTCTTTGATGTTTCTTCTGAAGCGACTTAACTCTCGCGAAATTTTAAGGGAGTCAGGCTCTAGTGTTTTTGACGAATGGGAAGGGGTTGGTAAGGGAAGGATCGCATGGAAACCTCGATCCGTTTTCTGTGGAACTAGATTTCTAGATTTGCTCGGGAGGAGTAGAGAAAAATCACGGAAACTTCGTTGAGACCAGTCGGTCGAGACATAGCCTCTGGTTAGAGCGGCGAGAATGGACTCATACGTTAAAAATGTATTCGGTATTTTATTCCGTAATTATTTCTTTGAATATGTAGAGGTTCGTGTAAATTAATTTGCGTCGATTTATCCCAAGCACTCTTCATTTTATATTTTTTGCACTCTGATAATAATGGCATAGGGAGATTTCCAAACGATTCGAAACGCATGGTTTTGCTGGTATCCTTTGATTGCATGAGTAAAACAGACATTGAAACAAAAGAAATTGAGTTTTTAAGTTTCCCAAATCATGTTGACATATATATTGACCAACATTTTTACTTCACACTCCATGTTTTGCATTGACATTTCTTTATGGAAGTGAATTGATAATTTTCTTATTGCAAAGAGTGGTAATAATTTAATGTGGTACTTGGTAAAAATAATGTTAGTTGATAATTCATAATTCCGTAGTACATACGTTAAAATATTTTGATGACATTATTGCATTGCTGAAATATTGCATTAATTCCTTAGTTCAACACGCATGATAAATTTCTAGGCTAATTAACATGCAATTATAAGTCGTATTTAGGTTTCAGATGCATATCTGCTGAATTAATATTGCGCAGATAAATATTAATTGAGAAGATTGGTAAATTGTCATTTATTAGAAGTATTTGAAAATCTGGGTGTCTTAAATGCGAGCCATGAGATATGACTATGCTATTGATCATCCTCGTCCCATTGAAGAACATGAAAAATAATGATGAATTTTTCTATCAATATTTCATACTCCCAGTCTTCTGTTAACTGAAAAGAGATCAATTCTCCAAGAATGCTGCAGGATGTATTCCGCGAAAAATTTACGTGATTTTTACAGTACTCGTCACAATGTCAGTTTTATTTACTTCTTTCAATGCATCTTATGACAGTTGTGATTTATGATTTTCCTTCCTGAGATTCTGATTATTTACTTAGCTATTTAAAGGGTAAGGAGTCAGCGTGGCTCAGTGGGTAGAGCACTGAGCTGCTGACTGGATGGCTGGGGTTCGAACCCCGGTGAGGTGGTGATTTTCATTACACCTCAACACGCAGACTGGCTCCCAGGCCTACTCAGCCTGCTATCAAATGAGTACCAGGACCAAAAAGCCGGTCGGAGCGAGATGCTGACCACATCTCCTCCTCCTAGTGCCGGGATCAAGAAATCGCGCGAGCTCTACCCTCCGCCAAGGCCCTCAAAGGGCTGTAGTGCCACGTAAATAATAATAAATAATAATAATAATAATAATTTAAAGAGTAAGAAAAACAGGACTACAAATCTCTTACGAAAAAACTCAATACATGGAAAGACGGCCAGAAAACAGTTCCCCATTAATCACACAACACGGTCAAGTCACACAAGTCCGCCATTTCAAATACCTTGGTGAAATTATACAATCTTCAGGACTCAATCGAATATCTAATGAGCACAGAATCACCAAATTACAAAGAGCCTATAAACTAACCTGGAGCCACTATAATAAAAGGTGTATATCAAAAAGAGCAAAATTAAGGCACTATAAAACGGTAGTTTTGCCAGAAGCAACCTACGCAGCAGAGACAATGGTAATAGATGGTCATTCTAAAATAATGGAAATAGAAAAGCAAGAACGGAAAATTCTTAGAAAGATATACGGTGCAGTAAGGAGAGATAGTATTTGGATGAAAAGACCAAACAACGAACTATACCTCGATACCAATACAATTACAGAAGAAATCAGGAAACGTCGAGCAAGATTCTACACACATATCTACAGGATGGAAAGTTCTAGAACGGCAAAAAAGTTACTCAATATAATTTCAACAAGCAAAAGCGGCACAGACTGGTTAAAAGAAGTTCAGAAAGACTTAGAACAAATGGACATCACAAATCTGGAAGACCGTAAGGATTGCCGAAATAAAATCAACAATGTTAAATTTGAAGAAAGAACGTTGAGACAGCCTGGAAAAAAATGGACCGATGAAAGGAAAAAGAAGCACTCAGAGAGAATGAAGAAGTTTTGGGAAGAAAAAAAGAAAAATACTTAGAAAAATGTCATTCAAGTTCAATCGCTCTCCTTAAGGGGAATAATCGCATAAATAAAAATAATAATAATTTAAAGGGTAAGAAATATTATGGAGCAATGAAAACTTTAGCGGTCTGCCTCCACCCGACGTTTCGAACTCTTCTTGGCTAATTCAATATAGCGAGCGAGAAACGAATGGAGACTCTCCGTTGATATAAGAATCGGGGGAATATTGAGCAGAGCTTTAAGTGATGTCGATGGAATCAGTTGATGCGTTCTTCCAGTACAATACTAGATGTTGTGGCGTCTACCAATATTCCATGATTGTGTATAAGTATGATGTGTGTTTCATTCTTAACGTTACCGGTCCCTCACTTCTAAGCATACGAACTCCTACAATGTTAGGGCTTAACGGGTGTGACCGTTGTCTCAATTACGTGATTTCGACTGAAACGCCCTAATAAAATTTGAAAATAATACGCATTATAAATGTCGAGAATGAGGCAGTGATAAGTTTACTCTCTTTTTATGACATGCATTGCATAGGTAATTGTGAAAGACTTGAGAAAGAAATCTATTACATTATAGCAAATAAGAAACATATACATTTTATTTACATTTCATTTTAGTACAATGTACAAATTCGGTAGGCACATCAATGGATCACTTTTTTCTGATTTTAAATCCTGAAAGTAACTTGCGGTTTGAGAACTGACCTTTAGGTCACACATAAAATACTTGAAGTACTCACTTAGGTAGGAAAATTTATGAGGGTAAAGTTATATGGTTCCCATTTCCCTATACCACCACTTTCATCTACTAGATTGCTCCGTTTATCCAGATGTATGGCACGTTTGGATACACCGTTTTACTTAAGTAACCTACTTTCACTCGACTGCATGCTTCAATGTTTTTTTCTTCTACTCATTCTTTAGCTATAGCAGTCTCATTTCTTTCTCGAAATAATTTCGCGAATTCCGTTCTAAATTCTATCGTAACATGTACCTTATCTTTCCCACTCCAGATAATGTTTTTATAAACATGTTTATATCAAATCCAAGAACCACTGTTGTATTACTGAGCAAGTAAGGAGACAGGAATGGAGAACCTTGAAGTTATAGACCGTTTGTGACTTCCCACGATGATGTATTTGCACGAAAATCTATAATTCAACCTGCAGTATTAACATAACAAATCTGTCAATATATTGCCTTAGGTCTCTTGAAGTTAGATGTTACGAGAAGCTACATAAGGGATTAAGCATTTATGTCAGCATGAATCGTTCCGTTTTCTCGCAGAAGTAGGAGGAGACTGGTATAAAATTCGATGGCACATACGTTTCTAGGTGGAATTTTGTTAATTCACTTAACTTGCATTATCGTGAGTTATTTTACAGCCCCTAAAGAAACAATTGTCCTGATATAAAATGCACGATATTTATCGTAAGTAATATGCGTTTACTGAGCTATAATGACTTTACATTTCTAACCTAAAAATTGTGAATAGTTTTCTTCAAATGTGTCGTGCAGAAAAAGAGTCGTATTCATGGTTCTGCAAAAGTAATATTTTAAATTTTTAGTGCGGTCGACCGAGAAATATATTTGAATTACTGATTTAAAGAGAAAAGATTAAGTTTTCTTGTGAAGCATTAATTTCTGCGAAATGATCAGTGAGTAGTTGAAAAATGTTCATTCAACTCTGTAGCCAATTCCCCATACGTTTTCGACGCACTCGAATATCACGAGAGTCATTCCCCTCATCATTCCTCCGAGTTGTAGCTGAGTTGGAAGATTAACTGCCGCGTTCGTAACCCAGGGAAATATTTTGCATCATGATCCACTCCTAGCATGACCTATGCCCCTCTCCCCTTCCGGGGCGTGGCTCTTTAGTCCCCCTTGCATCCCATGCAGTCTCGCATGCGTGTGCTAATATTCCTTTCTCCTTATCACGCAAACGGAAAGGAGACGTGAGTCAGTACAGACTAAATTACGAGTTAGCAGTATTTCTTCTATTACTTTCTCTTAATTTAATGTTTAAAATGCGTTTTAATCGCTTATCATCTTGTAGAAGTTTTCTTTACGAAATAGGGATTATTTAATTAAACATAAATATATTTGTTGACCAATAATCGATGCATGACTTATGTATGGTGCCAATCTACTCACCGAAGACCAGGTAACACTGTACTATGCGAAATCATTCCCATTTCGATTCGAATATTGAAATGCATGTCATTGTGTTCTGGCTGAATAAAATTTAGCTGTCAGGAATTTTGGGGCGTATGTTGAAATTCTACAAATAAATTTAAATGGGATAATACGTTACTAGCTCACCGTGGCGACGGGCTGGACATCGTATTGTGTAATCCCGACCCCAGATCTATTGATCTGCCAACCTTTTACATCACGTTCTTGGTCACGACATATCGAGGACTGAGAATACCATATAAATCCTCCGAAATTTACTGTAAAAACACTAATAGATTTGGAATACTGTATATAATTTGAAAGATTTACATACTTTGAGAGTGATATAATAAAGGTATAATAGTTTTGTAGAAAATTTTGGAATGATTGAGGATACTAGGAAAATTCCCTCTAATTGTTCTATGTATAATGTGATAGGTTTTGGAAATTTATAGCAACCTGATTATATTAATTTTTGTTTTCTAAGATAGTCAAGACAAAAAATTAGTATTAAATTTTGAAAATACCAAAACTCTGTAATACACGTCGTAGTGTAAACTGCAGACCCAGTTGAATTTTTCTTCTCGTTAGTGCGCGCTTCATTCGCTGTCATCTCACCTATTCGCTTCACAAAGCCGATCTGCGCTTGTCGGCCTCGCTCGAAAGGCGCGCTTTCTACGAGTGCATACCCTTAGGGCTGAATAATATTTTTAAAACCCACCCTGCTCTCTGCGTGCACTGTTCTCGACAAGTTCTCGACAAGTTCTCGTTAGTCTACGAGTCATTTCAGCATCCGACCCCCTTCCGGCCCTTTTGCAGTCAATCCCACCCATGCATTGCTTGTTCCCCGATGCGCTCGTTCTGCGGTTGTTCTGCAGTTCCCTATGGCCGATGTTCATTAAAAGTTCTCTCTGCGCCCGGCGAATGCGGACTGTTGCGGATATTTTCACATGAATGTTCGACCCAATCGAAACGCATGGAGATGATTAGACGTCCGATTCCGAAAAGCCCGGAATCTCTTCCGTAACGTGGGGAATAGGTAGTGAGAGGTGTATGTAAATGAAAAGGTACAGAGGCAGCGCTCATTTGCTTCATGAAAGACACATTGGAAATTGATGTCTCGAATGGAAACGACTTGTATTTTGTGTTGCATTCTCGTTACGGAACTAGAAGATTTTAGGTCACTGCGCTTGCTTTCCACAGGGAAAGTTTCTTGTACTATCCCGTAAAAGATATTTGTTTAGAACTTCTGAATTATGGACTTTCTCATATACCAGAAATCGTTAATTTATGTCAAAATGAAAATAACTGATAAACAATTTCATGAAAATAGGTTGAGTTTGATGAATTGCATTGAAAACTTAATGTGTTATTGATACCAAAATCAATATGCCCCGTCTAAGCAATTGTTTCACTCCAGATCATTTAGATTGTTGGCATTTTACAGTCAGAATTGATACTTAATGAACTGTGAGAAAATACTCTTGAATTTTAAATGTGAACTAGAAACTCTATCCGATAGAATTAAATCCCAAATTGAAATTTCTTCACACCATTGTTACTGGCTCCATAATATATTTAGATTTATTGAGGAATATCTATATTACTAAACTTTGCATAAATTATTTTTAAACCCTTATACATTTTATCCATTTACATTCTCCACAACATATTAGTGTGTTCTTTCATACTCAATTTACCTTTCTATTTGAAAGAGAGCAAAAAATTAAGCGCTTCGTCAGACTAGCTAATGAATAAATTTGCTCGCTGAATAAAATTGGAAATAAACATTTTTAATACTCCGTAAATATTGGAATTTGAGAATTATATGACAGGTAAACGAAAAAAGTCTTTTATCCTGGGAATAAATATATTAACCTATGCTCCATAGATTTTAATTAAAACACCCGCAGTGCATAGTACAGACTATTGCTGTAAGGGGAAATAAAATTAGAGAATGGAACTTGGAAATAAAGGGAGTATTTTCTTTCAAAAGATTTCTATATTACGTACTAATTAAATTTCTAAGGTTTCTCATTTTAATTTATTGATACTTCTCCACTTAATTCCTCGAAACTAACAAAAATAAATATGGGTCAAAAAATTTCTGGTCTTCCAGTTTAACTAAATACCACTTAGGTAGAAAACCCACTCTTACCTTCTTCTTGAAAATCATAGGATTAAAGGTTAGGTTAGGTAATCCAATTAAGATAATCCTTAAAGTCGCAAGCATTATCATAAAAATATGTACTGGAGCGCTCATTATCTTTCTCATATGAAGAAAGAAGAAAAAAAATTTTGAACTCTAAATTTGCAGACAACCTAACTTACGCAGGTGCAGTGATACACGATTAAGCAAAGAACTCTTACATATTCAAATACGCAGCCTTCATTCAGTGATTCACCGTCTCTCAGGTCCCTCTACACAGCAAGCCTTCTAAAACGTAAATAACCACAACTAAATGTGGATCTTAAAGCGATTGATAAACTTGAAAATCGTTTACTTCTAACAAATTTCGCAAAGTAACATATTCTTGAACTTACAAAAGTACTTTCATCTTACACCATTTCGCACAATAAGTTTATTCCTACCCCCAATTATTGGCCAAATTTCCCTCCAATTAAAAACCTCGAAACCTTTATTATTTATTTATTTATTTATTTATTTTATTTTAATATCTTATAGCGAGGTTCGGGCCATTTGGCCCGCTCTTCCACCTAACCATGACTTGGGTAAGGGAACTGGGAAGGAGAGATGTTGGGTTGCCAGGGAACTTATGGTACCGAACTGACATTGTCTGGAGTAGGTGAGGAAAACCCCAGTTGAAAACCTTACCTAGTTCGGGCGAGCAGGGATTGAACTCGCGCTATACCGCTCAGCAGTACCGCTACCACTAGACCACCGCTGTCGATCTTATTACAAAGTATTCTTCAGGTCAGTTTCTTCCCTTTGGATCTTTATTTTCCTCTAAAGATGTTTTATCCTTCTTACACAAAAAGAAACGGGTATCTTTTAAGGCTGCAATGATAGTGAAAGTAAATATATTTACAGCGCATGTCGTAAATTTTCATCAGGCATCAGATAGCGTATACGCACGTTCAATTGCTATAAAACAGTCGCACCTTGTTATCGATTCAATTCATTCAAATTACACGTGTAATAATCGTGAGTTTGTTTATATAGAAAGAAAGCGTCTCTGAAGGAAGCAATCCAAGCCCGACCATCTCTCATATACCTTTGACTTCGTCGATTGATGCTCCCTTGCACCATCAAAGAGCGCCCGCTTCCTCGCTGTGGCAATGGTCCGGTCGCTCGACCTCCGCTGCCGCGAAGAGCGATAGTGTGACCGCGAGTGCGATCATTGAATCGTTCCCTTGGCGCCGCCGTCACCGCCTGCCTCCCACTGCCGACCCCACGCGCCCGCCACCATTGCTCCGATTCTGCGGTCTCTGCGCCAGAGGACTCTCGCACCTCGGGCAGTTCACGCGTCCAAGATTGATGCAACCATATTGCACCTGCTTTCGCATGCACATTTTCTCATTTGTATTGGTTTTGCACGTAGTTTTGTCGTTCCTCAGGTGTTAGGAAAGAAAGAACCTTCTCTTGAGCATGGAAAACATTATTCCTCAATTCTGCAGTGGGACCCAGCAAGCGCGACACCTGGTTGCTCGACTGTTTGTGTACTCGGTAATCTCATGATTCGTGAGATTTGACTGGTGGCGAACTCAATCGGGGAAATGTTCTATCCACAAAGCAAATGAAACACGTCCTCAGTAGACGTGTGTGGCGCCATTTTCATCATATTATTTCATATATTTCAAATACAACCAAATGTTAACGGAATTGAGAGAGACAAAAATTTCTTTCGCTGTCGATGCTCATAGAGGTCACTCGCGCGTGTGTCGAGCTCGTCCGGGCGACAAGGGTTCACGCACCAACCACATCAGACAGAGCGTATACTGATACATTCCAGAACTGCATTGCTCTACTACATTCCTCGAACGTCACAACAAAACACTGAGGTTGTTGCTTTGTCTTAATACTCAATAACATCGCAAGGAGACGACCATAAAACACGTAACGCAAAAATTATACGTTCCCCCTGCCATCCATAACGCACCTGTATCGATACCTCTCACATCCGTCCCCCAAAATAATTATGTACCACTAACCCTACATCCCCCTCCCCATTGCAAAACGTTTCTCTTGCCTTTCAGAAAAGAGGAACAAATTTTGATTCACTGACTCCATTGTTGGTTTCTCATTGCTTCATTGCACTGAGCTTTCTCAGAGCGGTTGAGAACATGGAATACAGCAAGAAACTAGAAAGTTAAGAGCACCTTATAACACCCCCCTGCTCCCCCGTATCGGAGTGTGACGATATAAAATTCCCCCCTCCCCCAGGGGGTATACGTATTTTATGAACGTATTTATGTAATTTATACCATGATTTTTGGTGCCGCCTAATCGAAACCCATTGTTGCATTGCTGTATTATAAATCTGCTCATAAACTACTGTTGCATTGTCTCTATTTTTTTCTTAATTGAACAGCAGTTTTAGCGAACAGATTCCTTTACTGATGAAATTGGGTAGCTGTCTTCCTAAAAAGATTTCCCGAGACTGTGTGTCGGCAAAACTGTTTAGTACGTGCAGAGTTCAAAATTTTCATAGTGAATGATTGAGTAAATAATATTTTTGAATAGCATATTCGGACTGGAACTCCTCGTGCCTGTTCTGCCGTACCCACCTGGGGAAAGTCGTAAATCTTCCGAGTTTATATTTTGCACGTCCGAGAGCGGCATCTTTATGATGTAGGTCATGCCAGTAATGTTTCTTCACAGGAACACTGAAATTATTAAATAACGATTTTTGTAAACCTTTAGGATAATATAAAAACAAATAATCGAGATTATAACCCTAGCTTTTGCTGGATTTTCTTTTCTTTGGGAAAAGCTATCTGTTAAAATTATTTTGTTCGGAAAACCTACGTGAATGTAGTTATCAATGAAGCACCTGAGAAAACACATTCCGATATCACAAAAGACTTGAAACAAATAATCATTAAATGTTTTATAGTCCTGGTAAAAGTGGGCGAATGAATACACCTTCAAATCAATTCCTCTTTTGATTGGCATTATGTGAATTATTCGTTCGTAACCTAAATTATTCTTATTTATTCGAGCCATGATAGTGTAGTTTATCTCAATTCTATGTTCTGAATGTGGATTATGCAAGATTTAGACTAATAAATACAGTCAGTCTCACTGTTTTCATTACTTCCCGCAATACATTTTGCAAAATTTACATGAATTTAAAATTCGCAGTTCCTCGTCTTTAGTAAATGTACTGCTGAGAGTAAATTAAGAAGAACGTTAGATTCTTGTATTGTAAGTACAGAGTGATTCTAATGGAAGTTCCAATTTCAAAACGCTGTAACTTAAAACTGTTGGTCAGAATGACTTTGTACCTGATTATTTATATTCACAAAACACAACTTTTTCAGCGAAGGATGAAGCTATGTCGATAGATGAAGCGCGGAATCGCATTATTGGTGCAGTAGTATGGAAATTTCTTGTTCATAAAATGTAATTTTTCAAGAACCTGATCGTCACGTTTCGTCTGACTGACCTAATCACTGTTACTTCTAGCTATTGGCAGTCCCTCAAGAATGTAGCTAACAGCGGACGGATTGCGAACTTGACCGTTTTCACGCTCCACGTTCTTGCCATCAGCATAGACACCCTCTAATGCATTGTGAAACATCAGTTAGAGCTTCCAATTCGAAGCACAACACGGAGGGCACATGAAACATTTCAGCCATTAGTCGTCCATAAGGTATTCTTTTCGTTTTGTTACCATAGCTTTCTTCCCATTCCCATGCATATGCAATGTTGTCATTCAGCTAATAAAGTTACCGTTTACCCCTTGGAGACCATTATTTTCATTTTGGATCCATGTGCGACTTTCGTGCGGGTATGACTGTGACAGAGGCATCTATGGTAAATTTTGAAACATCTTCTCTTCACCAAATAGAATTCAGTTTTTTTTTCAAATATTGAGGTAAAATGCCAAGTACACTGACCAATACTTTTAAGATACAGCGTTAATTATTATCTTCGTATATTATTAGAAAACGTGTTTTAGATGTTTTGTTTACAATAAATTCATTTATTCGATTCCAAGTGTCCTTGAACTTCAGTATGCTGTAGAAATAGAGTTCATCTTACTTCCGTATTTTAAGACAATGTGTACGAGATCAGATCTCATCTCTTTCAACCCTATCTCGAGCAATCTGTCAAATACGTGAGTTTTTTTATGATTTCCCTTTTAATAATAAATCTTGCTGACGTCATCACTGCATTCTAGAAAGTGATCGAGCCTTTGAGAATTCCCCGAACTCTGGTAGCACCCTTAGCGACGTCGAATCTGTCACTCTCCTTCCTCTTCCTTGGACATCATGGCAGTTTTTTAAAGAAAGATTGACGTACCGACGTGTCGTTCGAAGTCCTCCACTTCGGCAATCGTCTCCATGAAACTTGGCACTTGCTTCTAACTCAGTAAGTTCGTCGAAGTGAAAAGACCCTTTTTTTCGCGCAATCTTCCTTTTCAGTCGTTCTCTGTCGTACTCCTATATTGTTAAGTGGAAGAACTTGTTTCCTTGGTGAGTTTGTCGAAGAAGCGACGCGGAGGATCGTCATAAATTGGATAGCTCTAATGTTTTTAGATTATGAAATTTTTGTTTGGCTATGATGAGAAATACATATCATAAATAAAATTTCTCTACGTATATGAATGAATTCATGTTGTAGTACAATCGTAATATGTTGGTTCGTAATTGACTCACTTTCGAATTTTAGAAATGATATAGCAAGACTCTTTTAACGCCTGAAGTCAACGAGAAGAGAATAGGATTTGAGTGGCACGTCGACCCTCATGCCAGTCACTCCGTCACTTCAATCCAACGCTCTGCGACCCACAGCCGCTGAACGGACAGTCGGACAGCAGAGGCGCGCCGATAAATAAATGAGCGCCGATGAATAAACGAATGGGGCGTTGACCAACGCAAGCGGTGGTTAACAGTGGGACCACCGCGGTGCGGTCTCTGTCTCCAGCGTGCCACCCGGGACTACCGCAGCCTCCGCCGCCCTATTATCCCAACACCACTGCTCTCGTCCTCCGCATCTGCCTTCTACGTGCGGCGCCAAGGGGCTAACACACCATCCTCTGTCTGTCCCGACCCTATTGCGTCCACGCCTATGACAGCTACTCCAGGTGCTTCGTAGATTCCTCTACGGAGCAGTCTTCATTGTTGACGAGGGATGTTGGCATTGTTGGCAGTTTGGACGGAACAACTGTTGGTTTCTAGGATTACTGGGTAGCATGTTAATTAGACTTACTCTGCCAGTGGAAAAGCGAAATCGATCGTAAAGAACGTCACCGTGCACTTTACATTTCTGCCAGTTTCACAAGCTTTTTCGTCCACTCGGTTCGTGAAGTGTAACAGTTTTGATATTGTATCAGTGTTTGTTATTCACGCGGCGTCCATTCTTTCATAACAGTATTTCAAGCATAGTTTTCAACATTTATACTTCATTTCTCTCATGCATAATACACTTTTTCTTCTTATGTTCTTTTAAAACCCACCGCCGCAATTGGTACCGATTTCTTTCAGTATTAAGCTTAAAGCCATTGACAGAGCTTGCCCTCATCGCTGTCACCCTCTCCACCTCCTCTGCCTCTGGCCTCTGTGAAACCCTCTTCCATCCCCACAAGGCCCCGAGGCTGCGTTGCCCGCAAGCCGCATGGACAGCGCAGGTGTGTTCCTCGGGATGGATGGGACAGCTAATCCCGGCTGTCGGGATTGATGGATCGCCAGCGAGCGGCGTGCATGACCCTGTCCCCAGGACCCGCGCGTCGTTTCCCCGCACGTCCCCACCTCGACGCCACATCACTCCATATCCTCGCCTATTAAACTTTCCTGGGCACACAATGCTCCGGCATTTTGCTACACGTACACGCTACACGATATACCCCCTTTTTGCTTTATTTCTCTTCCAATGCCATCCACTCCCACTCCCAAATCGAGTTGCTACATCATCATCGGTGACACAATCTCAAACTAACACATTCAACGTTTCCTCGCATTTTTTAATCATTTCCTTTCTTTGTCATCGTACTTTCCTTAATCTACTCGTGTCCAAGCACGCACTCTATGTTCCATGCCCTTACACCTCTCCAACTTTTCCCAACAGTTGAAGGGCAGATAAGAATTTGGAAGGAAACAAGAAAACGTCGTGTAACATGATGCTTTATATGTCTAACAGCCATGCCCGAATGAAAGTCGCAAATCAGTGAAGAAAAACTTGTAGTTGTTTTGCTTCTAAATACAGATACAGAGCGTAAAAATTTTAATGGTATACACACATGTATATGCATTAGAGTACAATAAGAACGAGAGTTCATTTCCCATTTGCTCTGCAATCTGATTTAAGTTTCCTCTTAAGTACTCCTGTATCAGCTGAGAATCTAACTCTACAGATGAGTACGCTAGATAACCTAATTAAAAGAAGATAACTTAGAAGTTGGATGCTAGTAGAAACAAAGTAAGTATATTTTTCCTATTCATATTATTCCTCATCGTTTCATAATGGGCGTGAATATTGCAGTTGGCGAAATACGGTATCAATCATAATCAATGCCTGCGATCAATTTTTTAAAAAATAGTTGAACTTCGATGTGAAAAATAATTGTTTTGGAATTTATCGCTAGAACTGAAATATTGAATATCTATTTAAATTTCTTGAACTTAAATTCTTTTAGTTTGAAGTTCCGTATTTTACTCACAGTAAATGGATTGCTATCGAGGTCCATCTTCTTCTCGCTGTCTAGGATTTTGATACATGTGAGAACCGTTCTTCCTCTCCACAAAATGTGCGAGTGGAAGTGCTTTGCGGCAGAGCGAGACTCGAGAGACCTCAAGCAAATCCTTCGAATATGTGTTTCCCAAGGTTTCTGAACAATGCTCTTAAACTCGCGTCTCCACAATCCTCAAGTTCTGCCAATGGCATTGCGCTTTTCTTTTTTCTTCATGTTGCACTTCGTTCCTCACCAGATCAAGGACATGATTGGATATTAGTGTTCACATATACTCTCCAGTACAACTAATTGTTTCCTAGAAATATTACAAAGCTGTAGAAATATATTTCGCAATGTCGTTTTTGGTCATGCTGTGAATACAGAATTTGTATATAATGTATATACGTTAACCGGAAAAGTTGGTTTATAACACATCCAAAGTTACTTGTTTTGTTTCCGATAACAGATAATTCAGTTTTGAATTAGATTCAGATAATTGTTTAAGCTTCATCGCAGATCTTCGTGAGGAAATGTCGAGAAGGAACGAGTAGATCGCGTTAAGTTCCAGCTGGCGAAGTTGACGTCGTTTCATGTCGATGTTTGTCGTGTGTTGAGATTCTCAGAAAGGCTTAAAGAGAATATTGATAGCATTGGAGAGCAAGTGGTACGTGAAAGAAGCAGCATACCACTGAATGTCTCTCTAATAACTCATATTTGAATGAAGAAAAATGAAGTTAAAAATTCTTATCGCTTGCTTTTGCTTTGTTTCAAGTTGCCCATTTTTTATGGCTCCATTGTGCTTCCATTTTTAATATCGGAATCAAATAAACGAGGAAGTGTCACCTTTGACGTTTCTCCTCTCCATCTTTGGAATACACGATGTAGACGGCAGAAGAATAAATACCGACGTTTATTTCATAAAATACAATGGACACAAATCTTTGACGCACATGCAAAATTAAGGAAAGAAAGAGAAGAGGAATGTATCATAAAAAATTCTCATTCTCAGAAAAAGGCCGGGAGCCAGGAACTTATTTCTTTTGCGGGCCAGACATCTCACCAAATATTTATTGATATTAATTTTTCAGTTATTTGTCGTTAAAATGTTTTAACAAGTGCTGTCCATATTAAGTACTTTCGTTGGAATTTACAATCATTTCGGGAAAGCAGGGCCCTCTGGCTCCCCCCCCGGTATTCCGGCCACGAGACTGGTCTTATTTCTGAAATAATTTTATATTTTGTATACTCTTGTTGTTATGCAAAAAAAATTTTGTCATAAAATAAATTTATGAGAGCGTCGCTTTTAACATATTATTTTTTTAGAATCGAAGATTTATTTCAACAAAAATTATCTGGGGGGAAAAATTTTCTTACTGAATTCGTGTTGTGAAATGAAACTCAAAATGAGTGCTTTTGAAACGTACAATACTGAAAGTTTTCCAACAAAATTTCGCCGTATTTGAACGTTATGAATACTCTAAGAAAGTTAACTGATGTCCGTAGCGCAATGGTGCTTTATCTTAATACGTCAACTTGCTCTTTAAGGTATCCAGAAATTGAAAAGTAGCAGGATTATTAACACAAATTTATCAGAATATAATTTCTTTTAAAATTAGAGAAGTGGTTTCCTAGAATGTGTATGAGTAGAATAGCTTTGGATTTTATGACAATCTCGATATTTGCTTTTAATTTTGCAGATAATAGAAACAATTTTTGTTTACAGGTTTATAGATTCGCATAAAAATTTCTCATGCCATTAGGTGCAATCTTGCTTCCGATTTATTCAGACATAGAATGTTGCTGGAATTGTAACGGAGTGACATGTTTGCTCGTGACTGTCATTCTAGATTAAACTTTTCTCGTGTATTTTGAAGTTTCTTTGAAACGAACTCCATTTTAAAGCCATAACTCAATGCTAATATATTTACGCAACGAATCTGTTTCTGTCATCCGTGTGTTGACTTGCTGAATAGCGTTTTCCAAATGTTTATCCATTTCCTCAGTCTGTGTTTTTCCCTCGTTATTTTAAATGAAATATTCCTGAATGACCAGAAGAGTATTTTTGAGTCGATTGAGACGGAAGCCATGATTTGTTTACCTGTTGTCTTCGCCTTTGTGTCCGCTCGTAAATAAACCGAATAAGACCAGAGTAGTGACGGAATGGCGCGTTTCTATTGGTGTTACGCCTCGAGAGGTTTAGAGTTGATAAACATGGCTCACTCCTGCGCAGTTTGGTGCTTTGTTCCTTTTATGACGTTCTTCCAGATCCAGTCAGGTAATGCTTCCCGTTTGGGATGGCCAATTTGCCACTTTAATGAGCCGTGAAAAGCTTGGAAACGCCAGAACCGTACGTGACATGGTTGGCTGTGACACCGTTGGGAAATGTCTCCTTCAAACTTTCAATTTTGTTGAAGAGGTTTTATAGAGGCCACTTTTTACGCAACAAGAAAAAAAGTCGTAATTCTTGTAACTATATATATACTATTATTATTCGGGAAAATGACCTTTTAAACCCTGCAGTGAAATGTTTGTTATAACTCATTTTCTCTGTTATGGACAAGCAACCATACGGGTCAATTTATGTGATGGGCTGAAAACGTTGGAATGCCCAGGCTGGACACGAAGGCGATATGTTGCGATTTATTGTTTTCCGTGGTATTCAGATTGATTTACCACTTCATGCAGGCGATGCATTTAACAAGTTCACGCCATCATTACTTATTATTTTGTGTTGGCATTTACGAATTAGTTTGAGGGAACTTCATGCCCTAATATCCTTGTATTATTGATCACAAGTAAGAAAGTAAGGTGAGAAGTAGGATTTCTATGATTGACTGGTTCATAGGATAATGATTACTATTTGTCCTACGAAAAATTTGATTGCTATTATACGGCGGAGTGACCATTACTTGGCACCATAAATACAGTTTTGGCTTTTATGAAGTCATATTCGCGAATGTTACGATCATACACATATACTTCATACGTTTATTTATGAAACAAGATGACCTTTTCATTACAGCATTTTTAAATACTACAAATTTAAGTAATAAAGAAAAAACATTTTCTTTGGTAACGTTTTCTTGACTTTTCTTAACCAAGTTTGATTGCCGAGTGATTGGCATAAAAGGAACCCATTATTGTCAATATAATTTTCCTTTTGAGATAAAATAGAATATGAAAACTACGCACTTACAAAATTATAAAGGAATTGATCTTAATATTTAGTATCATTCATTCTGTTGTTAATAGCTGATCAACTACGCAACCTCTTGTATTCAGTGTGTGACACCTTTTGCAACCAGCCCTTGACGAAGTTTGAAACCACGTCGGAGACTAGTCTCAGTTCCAGTACATTTTCTGACCCAATTTTTGCTGAGCTCTTCGTTACTTCTCACATTTGAAGTGTGGAAATGTGTTTGCATGAAAAAATGACTAAGAACCCTGTGATTGTCAGCATAGTCAGTTACTAGGGAAGATTCCTGTCAAGGTACCGGTAATTGACGACACAATTTGTTGCTCCAAACCTTTAATTCTACTATTCTACTATGAAAATTGCTAAGTATAATCTATGCAAAAAATTGTTGAGGAAAGCTAGGGGTATGTTTGCAGTTCAAGAAATAGTAAGCATTAAATGGAAAAGTTTACGTTTTGCCTCCTTAGCAATGTCATATGCAACAGATGGTTTTTATTCTCGATGGAATCGAGATGGCTTACAGACACATGTCCCTCAAAACCTCGCGGTTCTCTTTTTATTTAAGTGTCAATTACTGGGGTCGTGTCGAACATTGGTCCCTCCATCCTAAGAATTTCTATTTCTTTCATTAACGTAAAAATCAGTTCCTCTGGAGATAGTATTTTGTAGATTATAATTTTGTTGTAATTTCGATGAAAGGGAATGTAACACAACCTTTTTGTTCTGACATGAACGTTCAATCTTTCCATATCGCTTGCTTTGAATTAATAACCAGTATGCCATTTGGAATACCACTGAAACTGCACTTCATGTGCCATTGAATCAAGATCTTAAATGTATTTCGTTATTCTCGACTAATCCATTTCGCCCAATGGTCAATCGCGCCTCGTATTCAATTCTTAAATTAAGAATGAAATGAATGCTGTGATTGTTCCGTCATCCCCCGTCTCTTCTAAATACATTTTCATTGTAAGCGCGGCGATTTGAAATTGATGCTAGTCGAGGAGAAATTCAATTACATTTCGCAAAGAAAAGTTGTGGCTATGCACTCTGGTATCCGGCAGATTGCGGCTGACTCTGTGCACTCGTCAACACATAATTACGCGCGGATCCGCACACAGCCGACGGAGAAAGTTTGCGGAGCCCATTAAAAAAACTTTGATGGAAAACGCGTGGCAGAAGGGAAGCCACCGCGGTATTGCCTGCGGCGCCGACGCTGCGGAAGGGTGGGGATCGGTGTTTTGTAGGATTGGTGGTGAGTGTGAATGCGAACGAGGGAGTAGGGGGTGACGCTGTCGAGTTTCTATAGTAGATGACAAGTGCGAGAAGAGAGAACGAGAGGTTCCCTCGGTAGAGAAGGTGGAAACGGTGGTATAAGTTTCGTGAAAATTGAAAACTGACGACATGGTGAATGGAGATCGTACATAGAAAGATGGAAGCTGCGTAATGAAATGTCCTCGGACGTGAAAATGAATGGGGAATCCAAGAATGCTAAGCAATGAAATGCGAAATTATACTCAGTCGCGTAACTTCACCGAAAAGAATGCAATACGTCCACCTAATTCGAATCGCTAACTTCAACAAATTTAAGAAATAACCGAATAAATATTGAAAGTAATAAAAAAAGTTACTATTTGCAATAAAGAAACTATAACACGTTATAAAAGCGTTAATAACACAACAAACCAAAAGCGTTAATAACACACTAGGTAATATTCGGTCCACACGCTAGACGCACAGAAGAACAGAAAAGTTCACAAGAGCAAGTGAAATGTATCGGCGACCTATATTCACGATGGATTTAAGTTTGAAAACTTCCGAAAGTAATGCCAACACAACGCGAGGTACACTTATCAGTATCCTTATGGTCGACGGCGAAGTAAATTGTTATGATGTTGGCTACACTTCGTACAAGTTCTGTACCAACATCAAGCCAGTCAGACTGACAATAATGAAATTAATAAGTAAATAATTTATTGTCAACAGAGCAGTTAGAAACTTTCAATAACCTTGAGGACAATAAACTAATTTACTTCTGTGTGTTTATAGTAAGCTGATAAACAGTGCGTTTCCGTTCATGTAATTTTTTCCTTCGGTTACATTTTCTTAGAATAAAGTTGCATGACTTTGGGTATAAACAGGAAGAAAAGAATACTGATGACGTCTACGATGGATTCATTTAGGATGTACAAACAAAGGAAACAAGGAATCTTATATAATAATTTTGCTTTTGTGGTATGGTGGAAGATATTCTATTCGTATTGTTAAATATTATGTCCACGTTCATTTCTTTCTAACGAAAGCTCCGTCGTAAGATTATCTAGGTCTAAAAATTATATTATACAATGTATATATTAGGTTAAATTTATATATTATATTATTTATAAAGGGGTTCTGCTTTGCAGCAGGTTTTAGCATAGGTTAAATTAAGGAATTGTTAAATTAATAAATAAGAAGAAAAAAAGAGAAATTGAAGTAAACTACTAGAAAATTAAGTTACTTTTCTTAGAGAACTTCTTGAAGTACCTTACTGATGGAGTTTGAATGCAAGGCATGAGTTTTCCGAGGAGTGTTTGTTTGGAGTAGATTGATTGAGGGGTTGGGGAGTGGAGGAATTTTTGCATATAATTATAAAATTTTATCTTGTATGTTACTAACATATCTTGTGAACCATTTAGTGTTATACGGAAGTGGAGAAACAGTGAGGGTGATTGTTACAACACACTACAAGCCCATATGCGATGTGCGTAAGCTTTTTGGTGGAGAAGCGGGATTCAACTATAAACCACAACCTTTATGGTAGAGTTCGCTGCCACCAGCTTGGTTTCCCCAAGCAATCAAACACACGAGTAATAACAATAAAACATTTAATTCAAATTAAATAAAGCTCTGAATATTTACAAATGTAGACAAACTCGCAAATCATAAATACAAGTTTGAACTTGTTATTACTTGATATTGCTATCTAAAAGCAATAATTACACACAGTTATAACTACTGGTGTTATGAATTAACTCGGAAATCTACCCAGATTACCCGAAGTTCAAAAAGTTCCAAGTTGCTTGTCTCGAAATAAATAACTGATCCAAGCTATGTTATTCGCGCCTATAGCAAGTAATAGAATTACCGCAGCAATTCTCAGTGGTCTGACGACCAACTAACCAAGTTACATATTAAATAACTTGCGTACTCCTATACGCTTTCGCACTTGTCTCAAAGTCTGAAAGCCTCCAGTATAAAAGTCACTTAGGAGCTGAAATCCCTCCAATATATATTGAGGCGGAGGTCACGTGATTACCTCTTCGCCACTGTTCCCAACACCCCACCTCGGCTTGGTCACTACTCAGCTTCCGAGAAAACCGCCTTTTCGGATGAACACTATTTCTGTCAACTGCTGAAATATTCCATACACACTCATTTTCCTTCTCCAGGGCGTTCATCTCAGTTTTCAGAAGTAGAAGGGAGTTCTGCCTCTTCACAATACGAGAGGTCTTAACGCGCACCTTTCCTTGTTTGGGCGGCGACGGACATGGCTCTTAATCGCCTTTAGAATTTCCGGCGAGCACAGTGCTTGAAAATGTTATTTCAAAATTTATACTGGCCCCGATGACAGTGATACTGATAAATGACTTGTGAAGGGCAGTAAATTTGTTGTGTGGGTAAGAGTGAAGATGAATTTATCCGTTCACCGGAAAGGAGGCACGAACCATTATAATCAAGTGGACTCAGGAATTGAAAATTAAACAAGGTTCTAGAAAGTTATCTCAGCTTCCTGATTATATTTTGCCACTTCGTAATTGAAATGTCTGATGTTCCAGCAAACCTTTTTGCAGACTTAATTGAAGTGTCTGAGAGTGCTGATAGGTCTATAGTTGTGATTTCACGAATTTCTGTCAGGATAAACTGTCTACATAATGGTGCATCAAAATCCTCGAAACTTCACACCTTCATTTCTACAGGTTTTCAAAACATCATTTTCAAGGAAAGTGTCCAGACACAAGACAGCGAACTAGGGGAGAAATAAAATTTGACGATAATTTTTATCCTTATGAAAGAAAACCAATCTCTTCCAATATTTGACATTTCAAGTAAACACTTAAGCACGAGTTTTTGAGGTGCTATAGGAAAATTTCGGATTCTACACAAGTTCACATGGAAATTTGTCCCATCCATGATTTACTGTCCCCTTACAATTAATGGACTGGGTTTTGACTATGGAATAATCTTTACAAACATTACATTTACGTTGAGTCTTCTCTTTTTCTCATGTTACAAGGGAGGTAGGTGATTTGGCTTTTTAACTTCCGCCTGCTGTTCTCATTCTAGCATCGCGATGATATTTTATGATAGGATGAATACACTTCATGAACGTTCTCACTTTACGCGGGATTGAAAACCTATCCCTTGTCACTTCTTTCGCCAACTTGTCGGTCATTGCTCTTTTGATTTGAAGTGTATTAAGATTTTTGAATCCTTACAACTGCACAATTTCCTTTTCATGGATTTCTCCTTTGTAGTATAAAAGAGCAATAAAGCATCCACAAATTTGAAAAAATAATTTCTATCGAACCATGTCTGATTCCGGTAGCTCTACCCTTCATCGCTTATCCTTCAATGTTCCTTCCCAAGCTATGATTCTGCTTTCACTGCTCATACCGCGGATGGGAGAAACTCCCTGAAATTTATCTACTTATAAAGAGAAAATATTTCTTTAAATTAGTGAGTGATTATTTAATTTTATTCTCTTTATTACAAATTTCCGCCAGATATGGGCGAATGTCATCAATGACTGATAGTTTTATTAGTTATATTTGATTATCTCTCTCTGATTATGAGTATTTTATCTTTATAAAAAAGAACTAATTTTTTTTAAAAGATGAATTGTTTTGAGATCTAAGTAAATGTTAATTAATACAGTATGTCCCAAGCATGTTGTTGAATTATCCGGACGTGTACACCTAAAATCCACTTGTGGTTTTATTGCAGACTGTATCAAGTTCTTTTTACCCTGATTAATCAAGAAAATATAAAGTATTTGTAAATATGTTTTGTGATTATTCTTTACATCAAACCTATCGCTGTTCTGGAAATTATCGTTTACCTCTCACTTCCCAAGTATTGTAAGCGCCTCGAACTTTTATATTTTCCATTTATATTGCTTATCTTATCTCGGTTAGTGGTTCTTTAGGTAGTAGATTAGTTAGTTACAAATTCCTTGTTTCGTGGTAGAACCCACTGCTTGGTTGTAGAATTCTCCGCTTCATAATTTGGAAGCCTTTCGTGCCGCGAAGTCATTAAGTGCTGAGAGATTATTAATACGGAAGAGGTGGCTCACTCACAGTCCGAAACTACCATTCCGGCATTTGTCATTCACGGAGAGTCAAAAAACACAAATTCTTAGTCGGCAGGGACGTACCAAGCCTCATTTGCATTATTTTTAAAGTGCCAAGAGTCACCAAGTCGTTCTTTGTAAAAAAAAATTTATATTTCCTATTGTATCCCTGGATCGAAAGACGGACACAACCATAAAACATTCGAGGCAACATTTTAGTGGTCCTGCGGCAATCTATTCTGTGCAATCTCTTTGGATTTTTTAGAAATCTTCTCCATCGCAGAGTCGAACTATTTTAAGTAGGCAGACCTTGGCTGGCAACAATGAACAAAGTTATTCGACAGATTGTTGATTGGCAGACAGAAAAGATGATTTCTCGCAATTTGTGCAGTTATATTTATGAATATTAATTACCAACGAGAAAATTCTGATAAGCTTATAAATAGAGAGCAGCAGTGTAGCTACGGCGTACAAGATAGAGAAGGAAATTTACACAACTTAATGACTGTTCTCGGAGGTAATTACTGTATTTTTGGAAGTATGAAGTATCTAGCCTTAAATATCAAGGAGGTATTATACCATTTATGGATATTTGGTCCTCCGCACCTTCCATAAGATGACTGTGTGTCAAAAATATATTTCATTCATATGTATCTTTAGGGGTAGTGTAGGAGATGAAGAATTTTATTTCCACTCGAAACGTTTTGTTGAACAATCGTTTCCTGGCTGTTCATTTTGTTTTTTTGGTTATCCCATCAAGGGCATCACTCGATCCTCCGTGTAGACCGCATGCGTGTCTTCAGCGGTCGGCAAGAGGCTGAAATTAATAATTTATTCGCCTATCCTTCTTTCCACAAAGCGGGATGCATGAATCAATCATTCGTTTGCAAGGTAAAGTACGTCCAAGGAGGCACGCAGCCGGCCGGCAGACAGGCGGTTGGTGCCGTCCTAGGCTAAGCCGCCATGCAGAGACTGCCAGTCACGGAACATAAAAAGTGCGTCTTGCAACGCATTGGACAAGGAGAGCCACTTCCTGGACATAGTGCCGGCTAAAAGACGTATCGCATATTACTACCAGGCGGATATCCCCATTCTTCACCTCGTACGTAAAAGATGTGTTCTTTTTAACATTTAATAGAGACGTTACGGCGAGGATTTGTGCCGACATGGAATTTACCTCCTGCTCCTAATAGGCTCTTTAACATCCTTACCTTCATTTCTTGTTTACCGTGCTTATATTATTTCTGTACTTTTATAATAAAGCACTATGTTTGTAACTGCTTCTTTGACAATATATTTATTATGTACGGCAAAATTTATTTCGAATCACTTGAATTAAAATCGCTTGTTATGGATATAGTTTTCAGATAATCTTCTTAACTTTGAATATATTATTTTATAATCTTAATATTACTGATAACTGAGCTCCAATTTCTTAATAACAATGGCTTCAATTTTGTCTTATGAGCTGTCAGAAGGACAGAATACTTTTGCGCGTATGAAAGCTCACATTTGTGAAATTTAAAAAAATTGAGTTTGTCTCGTACAAATTTATGCCAAATTTCAAAGATCTATCCGCCTCTCTGTTAAGCGTTGAAAACTCAGTTATACGTATAGATTGAGTTTACAGACTCTGTTCTTATTTGTTATTGATAAATATTATATTCTAATTGAATAGATAAATATTACGGCTGAAACTTGACTTCATAGCATATTGTTATTTTCATATTTTTATGTTTATTCGTTTTATTTAAAAAATGTGGGGGTGGTCCAGTTCCTGCCTCCAGAGGGGAGAGCAACATATTTTACCTTCAGTCATAAGGCATTCCCAACAGCTTTTCTTCAATAAATCTTTATTTGTTCTACAGCGTTCCTCATGCGAAGCTATCTCTCACACTCTTTAACGCAAATTATATCACCAAACTTCACCAAAGTTATCGGTTAAACACAATTTGCAAAGTTCTGGAAAATCAACAATTTTTAATTGAAAAATGATTTTTTACGTTGATTTTAAAGTAAATTATATAATTACAGGTTTTTGTAATTTAAATTGTTTTGATAAGATTTTTCCCGAATTTTTTTTGCCCGCAAAAACCACGATGGGGAACTAATTCGACTCTCTCCAAATACTCTGCTGCACGCCTCTTGCTCATAAAGTACACTTGAGTAGGTAATCTCCTCGCCATCAGAAACTTTGTTTCCACCCTACTACCGCCCGTTCCCTGTCCTGTTTACACCCCCGCCTACCAGTATCGCTCGGGGAACACGCCCTCTATCGTGCCCTCGTGCCCGTCGCGTGCCCGCACGCGTGTTCGTGTTACCATCCCTGCCGACTGCGTCCTACTCCAACTGCTTCGTGTGCGCGTGCCGTCATGCCCCCCTTCCCCTCGTTGCGCCGTGGGTCTGCAATGACGTTTCAACATCGTTACGCGTCACTGCGGAAAAAAGAGGCCCAACCATGAACACATGGTTGCGGTTTACGCCATTAACACATGGTTGCTTGGTGATGGCACTCGTTTTATGAAATATGAAAGGAAATAGAGATGGATTCTAATATTACAATGAATGTTTATTTCAAGTTCGTTCCGAGAAATTCTAGTTGATGAATTAACTTGTGTATTTCCTGAGTAAACTACTACCTATTCAGCTGAGATAAATTTTTACTGCCTTCTGAACTAAGACGTCTGATCAAAAATACTTGAAAAGTTAACAATTATTTTTTAAAAATTATTTAGCAGGTTATAATTATAATTTTTGGATATTCGGGAGGAATATCTTTATTATTTGTGGAATATGTAATCTGGAGCACATTGAGTAGTGTTCTTAATTTTCTTTGATGGAAATATTTATGTTCAAGAATATTTATATGTAACTTGTGGCTCTGTTCGCGTGAAATTTGTGATTTGTGCACGTACATTCTTTCTTAAAACCCCTTCCATTTCAAGTGAAAATAGTATTCATAGAAGTTAAACCTTTCGTTTCTCGGTTGGATAACCTTCTCCTATTGCCTACATTTCCACATTAATACACGTATGTATTACGTGTTGCATATGTACGGGCCTCTTCACAAAGAATTCTATGGTATGCAACTGATACATGCTCCCTTCTTAGGCGTCCTAAATTACCTTTCGGTGTCTTACTCGCTTAGATTGATTCTACTCTGATTAACCACTCAAAGGTTTGATTTACTTAATTTAACTATTTACCTCTCTTCGGCGTCTCACTCGCTTGACCTGTAGCGTATCTACAATTATGAGAGGGTGGATCGGCTGGGATATGAAATCGAGCCAGGATCGCTAGGAAGACAAGAAACAAAATTAATACTATTTATTCCATTAACTAAATCCCATCGGTACAGCTGCACCCAATACCTTTTTACCCTTACATAATAAATGAAACAATCCTTGAATATATCAATCGTTCTCGAAATATACCGAGCAGAACATAGATAAATAAGACTGATCATGAATACAATAATTAGAAGTACCTGAAGGATACTTAGTCTCTTGGATCCAACATAATAGAAGTTACAAATATAAATATTCCAAGAATGAATTTTACGGAGCTTGGATTACCACCCATGTGCCGGAGTGAAAGCTTCCCCTTGCACTGCCTATGCGTTCGCTCGTTCACCGTCTCGCAAGATGGACGCCGGGGCAATCAAATTAAGTTTATTAAAATGACATCAGTACCTTTTTCACTGGTCGGTCCAGGATCTCGCCACCCAGGCGTATTGCTGACAGTGTCGATCCCACGGCCGGCGCCGGTCAATCAGCATCGGCTCTCTGCGTCTTTCCGGAGCTTGGTTCCGCACACGTGTACATGAAGGAAAATAATCATGTCTCCACATAATATTTACTGTATTCAGGGTGGACAATAAAAGAATAGGGGAGATGAAAAATAAATATTTAAATGAGGACCGTGACAACCATCCAACTTCATACACCGATATTACACTTTAATTATCAAAACAAAATCGAATTTCGGAAAAATAAATCACTCTTCGTTTGGATAACGCATGTGCCGATTTCGAAGCTCTGGTCCTTCCGTCCTTGCGCTATACCTGTCTCTTATACACATCTAGATGTGNAATGGGACTCGTGTGAGTTTCTCAAGAATATTTTTAATCCATCGTTTTCCCTTCTTCTGAAGAATGGATATTGGAAATGAACAAAAGTCATTGAATTGTGTTCTCATCAAAGTTTGTTAATAATCCCGCTGAATTCTTTGGTTCGTTTCACTTATTAAGAAAATAGATAAATTATTATAAAATGGTATTTAAATTTGTGTATTAAAGTAATGTTATATTATTGTGAAAGTAACGTTTTCTTTTCTCGCGAAACTAAAACTAAAACAACGAGAACTCGTTTCCTTGCAACTCGTCTGTTTTCCCCAAAGGCGCGTGCTCATGCTTTGACTTCGATTAGCTTTTCACATGAATAGCTACGGAAAGTTTACCTTCACCACGATTTTCTTCCTTTTCCATTTTAGAATTCTCCTTGGTTTGTTGTTGTAGCTTTGATGGTGAGGATTCTCCAATGATCACGATGAGAAACGTGGACGGTAGCTTGTTTTCATTTTCGAAATCGCTTGAGGTAACTATTAGATGTGAAGGGGAGGATGGGAACGAATGCTGAAAGCAAATCTTTGAAACGTCTCACAACCGTGATGAAGATGCGTCCTGAGAGCAGGAGAGTTATCAAATTCTGTAGGGTTTGTACTTTTTTTCACCAAATACATTCGTGGTTTATCTCGTCAATATCTTTTGTTGATTTTATAAAACATGTGTCGAAAATTCTAGAATTTTGTTAACGGAATGCAATAGTTTTAAGTAAGTATATTGATTTTCCAATAGTAAAATATTTTAACTTGGAATTAATAAATTCATTTTTCATTTGCGAGTCTCCCCGTTATTTTAGAAGAATGTGAGGGAGAATGGTTTGTCGTCTAATTCAGCGACCGTTCCGTGTTGTTTCAAAACTCTTTAAATTTTGTTTGCTTATTGGAACTTATGTTTTGAAAAATTATTTTAACATTATTTCCCAATTCCTTCCCATGGTCGGGTCGTTTACTCTAAATACGGCAGTAGTTCTTTCTGCAATGATTAGTCTCCGTTACACCGACATTTATGAGTTATCCACTAAATTTTGGTGTAATAATAGCTTTAAAGAGATTAAAAGTTCAAAATTCATAACGATAAAATGGTGGGAAAAGCTAAAATATTGAATGAAACCCAAAACCAGTGCGCCAAATGACAACTGCTCATTTCGTTGTTCATATTTCCTCATATACCAGCAGTTGGTTCCTATCAGTACAGTTCTCACACGAGCATACTTGTGTTCTCTGACCTATCGTATCAAGGTCGCTAAGAAATTTTTTCCTTCTTACTTTAAGAAAGTTGTTATCTCTGACCATTGATTTCCAGTTTGAAAAAATACACATGCCCCACACACTATACTCATATTACTTTTTATTCCAGTAATACATGTTTTGAGGTAATTAACTATCTTTCACATTTCTAGCCAAAATCTCTCTGAACTTCTGATGTCATGCGGCGTAGGAAGTAGTTGCTTGTGATTTAAACTTGAGAATGTAGGTGATTTATGCGATTCAGTCTCAGTGTTGTGGTGTAGAAACATTTCTGACTTTGGTGAAAGTAGCATTCTTCTTTGAGATTAATTAATTCAAACTTTCAGATTCGTCTATTCTGAGTCTTCTCTGATTACTATTCAACTATATTTTCTAAATAATTCACCACCCGAGCAGAAGTCTGTAGACAAATCCAGCCACTTCATTGAAAACTCAGCACCAACGCCTTCATTTCAAATTTGCATGCATCTATTCTGCCCATGCGCGTTTAAGAGGTAGGAACAAACGTCAGCCAACTGTCTCTAATTCCGGCGAATGAAACAATGATGAATAGGGGTAGGACATTTATGCAAGCAATGAAATCAGAATTTCGTAAATGGCCAAAAGGATACAAATATTATTATTTTAGGTAATCTGTTACAAATCACGTAAAAACATGATTTAACGTCGCCCGCAGTAGAAAGAACATCACTCGTGTTATTTTGCAAAATGTCGAAGAACTCACCGTCACTCCCAAAACGAATATGCTGGACAAAAGTATTGTCCCCTCCGAGAATACTTTCCTTCTTACATATTAACTTCATGCTGCATTGGAACAATATATGAAGTATTGCCAGTAGGGCGTGATACACGCAGTCTCATTCTTAATTGTTTTAATTCATTCAACTTAACGACTTTTTTTCGCAGACAATTTCTTATTTTGTCACATTTTCTTTCAACATGTTCGTCAACTTATTTTGTCACATTTTCTTTCAACAGACCCCTGTTCGAGTCTTCGTCAGGCTCAATTGACATTCACCACTTTATTACATGACTACTTAACAAAAATAAACAACTGTATTAAATAAATATAAACAAATTATTTTAAGCATTAATAAACAGTAGATAATTTCTTCGTATCTGTTGGTAAAGTTATACAATTTGGAGTTGTTTTAAGTTACATCTTTGATGTGCATCTCCTTTCAAATTTGCTTCTTTGTCTCAATCTCAATATCTTCACATTTCATTTTGTTATCTTCTTTAAGAAAATGACCTACTATTACACTATTTGTGTACTTCTTTTTAATATTTCTCCTAAGTTCATTAATTTTTGTTTTATGACATCGTTTTGTCTGACCTATGAAACTTGCTAAACAATTCTCTCAATTTATTCTATAAACTACATTATTTTCAGATAATTTTTCCCTTTTATCTTTTTCTTTTGTTATGACATTGCCTATGACCAGTTCAGAATGTTCGTGAAATCTTTATTGATGAATGAAAATTAAGCCCATTCTTTTCAGTAGTTTACTTCTATTGAATGAATTTTAAAAGAGAATTTCAGGCGAAATTTTATTTATTTAGCTTACGGCATTTGTCGTACACTTAATATTTTCATAAAAATGCATTAACAAAATAAATACATTAGATACACAGAGAGAAAGGGTCATAAAAAAGGAAAACATTAGTACTTGGCTAAAACACAAATCACAGCACTAGGTCGAGCGAATTCAGTCATTGAACAGCACTCACTGAGGCTATCAAGAGGTTGTCTTTGCTGCCAGGGAACGCTCTTCGTGGACACTCATGTTATATGCCGCACAGTTTGGAGAGCGGCACCACAATCACACCTGGGCTCCTGTGTCAACCCCCACTTGGAGCATAGCTCCACAACTACCATGGCCCGTTCGGATTCTATTTAGTTGGACCCTGGTTCTGCGGGGAGATTAAAACCGCGGGGTAATTTTTGGAGATTGAGTAGAGGGTGCCATACTGGGTCGACTTTCGCATGCCACTGTGTGACCCATTCGGCTCCGCTGTTAAAATTCTGTTCTGTGAGTTGTTGTGCTGTCCTAACTGATGGGTTTCTTGATTTCAGTCTTTTAAAAACTATTATATCCTGGTGAATAGGAAGGTCTGGGTTTTCTTGTATTTTCTTATACTCATTAAATAAGATTTTTTTCTACGAAAATCAGGAGGTTTCTATGTGGACCAACACCGGCAGCCATTCGGTGGGTGTGGAATTAATGCAACCTGAAATCACTCTCATACTCCGATTCAGGACACTAGCGACTTTACGGACATGGCAGCTGTTAAGCCACGTTGATGAACTATTCCGTAGTTGAGAAAACCAAGATAAGAACTGAAATGCGTAAAGTAGTGGGGTCGTCTCCCCAGGTTGAGCCCGCGAATTTGTGGAGTATATTATTGCGTGCCCTTAATTTTGTTGGCAAGTTAGACAGATATTTATCATAGGAGAGAGTGCGGTCCAAAATCACGTCTAGATACTTTGGATGGCAATTATGTGGTAGGGATATGCCACCATACATTACACTTAGTCATTTGAGCCGTTCTATTATTTCGGTGGAAGGGTCATGATTCGGTTTTTGTAGTGCTGAGGGTCAGTCGCCATTGTCTAAAGTATTCCGCGAGAGTGTTAAGTTCAGTGGATAGTTCAACTTCAATGTAATTTGTGTCATTATGTTGGACTGTGAGGGCCAGGTAACTGCATACCCAAACTAGATATTAAAGAGGAGTGGTGCCAGTACTGATCAGGCGAATTGCTTGAAGTGAACATTGTACATTATATTCTTGATTAAAAAGAGAATTCAAGTATTATTTTTGTGTAATGGATATATTAAATTATATTTTCTCCTGTTGTGGTGCATGGTTGGAATAGAATTAAATTTTATGTAAGTGGATCATAAATTAGTTTGAGCAATCAATGAAATTAAACGAAGACTTGAATGTTTGAGTGCCAAATTTACTTGTTTCTCCGGCACAACTTGATCAATCTTGTCTGAGTTCCGTCTCGTAACCTATTGACAGCTGTCACGAGAGAAAGCTCGCACATCTATAAAACTATTGATTTCCTGTTCTGTCTTTCCTTCACTTTCCTTCCTATCCTTTCATCGATTTTGCACTTAGGTTTTCATCATGAAAACGGAAGGCAACAGGAGGAAAGTGAAGTACGTTTTAATTGTCAGATTACTTTGAAATGGGTAACATGTTCCTTTCTCGTTTGCTACCCAGATCTGTTCTAGCCAATGGAATAATTTCTTCGAATGAGTTTGGTAAACGATTCTAATATATCAATACGCATATGTGCAGACATACTGCATTACTTAATACATTTTAAATTATTTTTGTATCCGTGTTTCTTCGTTAAGTTTTTGACCGGTAATGGAGGAATTTGTTTTTGATTTACTGCAATAAGATGATGAAGCTATTTACTTTTGCGTTTATGAATGTGTATCGAACTGAAAGCGAACGAATAATAAATTACTTTTATTCCATTCGAAAATAAGATTTTCTCTTTCATAAATTTTTTGAGTTCAATATTTTCATAAGATTTAAAAGAAATACGAACTACTTATTAATATATTTGCTTTGTGACAATCAAGAGATCAAAATAACTAGATGAGACGCGTGATCCAGTGATGTAATGTTGTTTGCTTTGACTAATGTTTTAGTAATGGCAGCAAATTTTGGTGAGAGGTGAACCCAGGTAACTCAAAGAGCACCGTATTCTTCCCCATTCATTTTCATGTTTTTTTTTGCGTATGTTCCGACCTTTTGTTTGAAGTGTAAAATCGTATGACAAGGTTGTTCTTTAAGGATCTACTTAATTATATTACATTCAATTAAATGGAACATGAATCTCTACTTTTTTTATGAGTCCAAGTGTGAAAATGAACTCCTTTGCTAGCGTCTCCTTGGTTGATACTCTTTATTTTACTACCGCCTTGTTGTATGTAAATGTACGGAAGAAATTGACATCTGCGATTTGAATTTCCGAAGTTTGAAGTCATCGTTTTATACGGGTAAGAAAATTACCTTTTAATGGGTGATATTATTTCTTTTCGATCACCTTATTATTCTGTTATCCACTTCTGATACTAGAGCATGTTTCAGGTCTTTTTTTCCGCGAATCTTTAATCCTTGTGAAACCAGTGAATCTCGCCTTTAGTCTACGACCCCCAATGCCTGACGCTGTGGCACCGTTGTATGATGGCAGAAGTTGTTCTGGGCCCCTCTAAGAGGATTTACAAGACCTCGTACAAAATACTAGATCTGTTACTCTGTGTAATATTCCGACAATTCTCCTGAATCTGTTCGGTATACAGTGGTAACATCCTACTCCTTCGTCGGCGTGAGAACATTGAGGTTCGAAGTTACGAGAAAAACCTTGCGCTCTATTAGCGATTATTTTCCTCTTCTTTTAATTAGGAGACTGCCAACTAGCCACTACAAATATATGTCTTTCATCCTTGTGACATCTCTTTAACAATCCAATCGAAAACTTTTGTTCATTTAGGCAAATTCTTCAAGGGGAGTATTTTTAAATTAGATTCTCGACTTCTATTTTTTTAAGATAAATTTTATTTTCTACAAAATATGCATTGAAATTCACATGTAGGGATATTAACACAGCAAATAGGTACAACATATTCTAGAAACGTTATTCCAAATGTTTATGAGAAAACGTTTTATTTCGACTTGTGCTGCTATCACAAGACACTATCAAAATGCAGAAATATTCTACCTCAGAGGTTTTGGATAAACAAATGATATTATTTGTAGACTACTCCCCCTTTTTCCTGCAAAGTCCAATATTTTATGGTTAACTATGCATACCAATCCGTACATCTCTTAATTTCAAAAATTGCATTTTTACTTTTGTTTCAATTATTGATAATTGAAACACAAAGTTACCAAATTTTACTTGTTTATACAAGACGTCAGTTCTTTGTTATTTAAAATTTCCATCGGTAACATTTATCGATACGACTATTAGTTACGATTCTATAAGCAAAAATTTCAGTTTTTCGACATTTTTGACGACAGTTAAAAATTTACGAGCTTTTTAAATGATAATGCGCCTAATTGTACACCACAAAAAAATGGGATTGCCAGCACGAATTTCTTCTATTAATTGAATTTCCTAGTTGTCTATCTCGACGGGAACACTATTTCATGCCTTAACGCGGCGACGAAGTCTACTTAACGAGGTTTACTCTTGCACCTATCCATATGAATTGGATGACGGAATTAGGAGGGGAACGTAAAGTATCGAATTGGCATTGGTGAAGGAGAGGGTAACCTCAGTGAGGTTGTCACTCCCGCTCAGCCGCTTGTATTCCCACACAAGGGAATATAAGCTAAATATATTTTCGCAAAAGTCAAAATATAGGAATAACAATAGAGATGAGCACTTCGCGAAGTAGATTTAACATTCGTATCTTAAACATTTTATAATAACACAACCTGAATTTCTTTCTGTCTGCAAAGATTATGATCTCTCCTTGGCAACACATTTGTGTTAGCAAGCATTACTCTGAAATTGATCCCCACAATTACACGTAACCTTTCATATTACTTTATTTATTGGGGTTTCGACTTCGATGTGTTGATATCGGCGAAGCTAATGAGCGGTGTAATTAAATTGACAAATAGTCATGAGGCACGTGTAAAATTAAACAAAATTATTTTATGCGTTTTCATATTTTTTTAAATAATTTATGTTGAGAGAGGTTTGTAATTAGGTGTCACTCGATTAACTTCGCTAACCTCAATGTAGTGGTTAAATTAATAGTAACAATTACGATTTTCGATTTTGTGGTTGTGAAATGAAATTGTACTTCATTGGAATGTGGTGTCGATGTGTTTTTTGAAAGGTTTGATTTTTGTTAGTTTGGAAACAATACCGACGATGTGATAAATTGCAAAGCTAATGCAGTTCGAATATTCGCGCAGTATTCACATTTGATAGTTTTACAATCGTAAATACAGTTCGTTTGTGCGCTTATATGTGCACAAGATGATAATTCTTACTGTTCGTATAAAAATTATAAGTACCAAAGTTTGCGTTTCAATAGCAGCTTCAAATAAAATTAAAAGCGATTACGTGCTCAATAATATAATCGAAAAGTAGGATAATTCGTTATGCAGGGTAAGGGGGACGTCAGTTTTATCCTATTCTGAGGATCACATTACCATGTATCTGGAAGCATTTAAACCTTCTTACAGCAGTAAAGAGAAGTACTTAAAGATAATAATGAAGATAATAATATAATTTATTAATCTGCAAGTGATCAATGCTCGGTGGAAGGTGAAAAAAAAAACCATAATAAAAGTATACATAAAAGAATAATAAGAAATTAAGTCACAAATCTTCGCGCAAATATCTACAACATACACACACAAACAGAATAAAATGCTAAGAAATTGAGTACAAAATTAGTAGATTGTACTTGGTTCGCGCTCCCCTTTATTCAACCGTTTTTCTTATCTGATGTTCGCTCTTAACCTTTCCTATTTCTCTGACAATTTCTTTAATGATGATTACTATTATCGTTCAACTTTATATTATCCTTAATCATCATCATGGTCTTCGGAGTATTCTGCATCTGTTTGATCTATTTACTCTATTGATGTATGAATGGTAATTTCAATACAATACAAGAGTATTAAGCAATCAAAATTCCTCCTATGGTCGTTAATGCACATACGTTTTGCGGCCGTAAGTCCTTCGTTATCTGCTCCCAAAAATCCCATCATTCAGAGAATCTGACGATCCGACTTCCTCTTGCGTCATTGCTATATCTATCGCACATCCTTGCTGCGTTTCCTGGCCTTACTTTTTGCAGCTTTTGTATATCTATATTTTCTATGGAGTTTCTGTTTCCGTTCTTGTGCTAATGAGAGATAATTTCTGCTACTATCATCCTCGCTGGGTCCAACCGTCCATAAGGGTGGTTCGTCTCTTCCCTCGCAAGAGCATTTCTCTGCGCACATGCCATTAATTTTGTGCATTTTCTTCCTTAAGAGCACTGGCCCGTATTTCGCATCCGCACCCTTGGTCGCATAAGGTATATTTGTCATCAACAGCCGGTGCTTGCCTCGCTATTGGACCCACCTCCTTGGCTCGGCATTGTTTAACTGAAACAACTTCCTCATTGCTATTTTTTATAGTTTATCTTGTGTCTAGCTTAATTATGTCACATTTACTTCTTTTTGATGATCGGAACCGCAATATTTTTCGATTGTTTTGGGTCACGATCTTTTTTATATTTATCTGCCTCTCTGTTTGAATCCAGCAAGTGTCTCTAGGAGAAGCAACTACTTCACTGACAACGTAATTTATTTAGTAAATTTAAATAAATCTTTGATCATAAAGAGTTAGATTGTTTAGTAGTAAAGTATGCATCGAGTAAAGGACAGAAAATTATGTTCCGTCAGACAAACAGATGAATGGGGTAAAAGTCAAATGAAGTTTCGCGATGATTAGAGCTGTATGTGCGTATGTTGATTGGCTGCAGAGAGTGGGGGGGGGGCGGGTACGTGTGTGCTATATTGAAGCTCTTTTACTCCAGATATATGAGAAAGAATATTTGTTGGGACACGCTACTTGAAATAATAAATGCTTCTTGTTGAAATAAGACTGTTTTGGACTATTCATCCTTTAAACGCATTGTAATATTCTGATGGGCACCTAAAAAGAGTTTTTTCGAAATTATAGAAACCGAGTAAGTATTCAGTACATTGAACACAGTTTTTGCTTTACTTAAATATTCATTTTTTACCTCTTAATTTTCTAATTTGTTAATGAAAAATAGACTACATACTTTATATCACGGACACTGATATAAACGGAAGTACACATTTTTGGAGGTCAGCGTTGACTTAAGTAATTAGTTTGATGAAATTTTGAATGGTGTTACGAGATATTGGGGTACCTAAGATTTATGAAAAAGTATACAAAACCAAATCATACAGATTATATTTTAATTTGGTTTGAATTTTCCTGCACCGTAAAAAAACATTGTTACAATTTTCCCACCGTAAAAAAACATTGCTACATTTTATTTGTGTACAAACATCGGTATCAAGTTTCCCTCGCGATGCATTGCTGTATAATGTACGCTAACAATACATTACATTCCGCTTCTCCCCATGTCTCAACACTCCTCGAGAAGCGAAGCTGTGGTGAGGCGGTAGGGGTAGGTGGTGGAAGCGGAAGTGCAAATAGGGTTTGAAGGACTGGGCGGTAGAGGTTGCGGCGTGGATACGTGGGCGGGGTGCAGGTTTGCGGCTACCCCTTTCTCCCTTTCACGCCGTCCCAGCTGTGTGGCCTGGCGACCGATAATCGATGCCAGCCTTATTTGGACACGACCTCGTGGAAATCCCTAATTGAATTTGTAAGCTGGCTACCGGGTCAAGACCTCTACATGGTCAGCGCATGCGGAGACACCCGAATAACCCATAATTCCTGTTCGATTATACCGCCTAAATATAGCGGCGTATACAAATTAATTTACATGTTAAATGGTAGCGGTCCCCTCTGTTGCGCTGTCTAGAGGAGCGTGTGTCTAGAGCAGCCGGCGCCCTGCCGCGTCCGCCGAGGTAGCTGTGGAAGCGTGCGAGAGGGAGAGGGAGAGGGGAAGGAACAGGGGTCGTTGGCGTGTCTCCCTTGCGCAGAAGCGTTCGTGACGCTATCCACTCCCTCTGGTGGCGCGCACAGCCCTTACCTCCGAAACCCCGACGGATTAGAGTCAACGTTTAAAGTTTTTAACCGAAGTGAGAGTAGTTTGAAAATCCGAAACGTCCAGAGCCTCCACGGAGATCAAAGAACGTTTACGTCGTGTGANGTAGTTTGAAAATCCGAAACGTCCAGAGCCTCCACGGAGATCAAAGAACGTTTACGTCGTGTGAATTACTGGTGGCGAGATATTTTTGCGCAGCTTGTTTATGAATAAATTAATGAAATTGTTTTCGTGACTTGCCAGACTTTTAATTATCGTGAAAGCAGCTTCTACGAGATTAATGTCTGCTTGGTTTAATCATCAATTCATTATGAATTGCCTCCGGCAGGCCAAGCTGTGTATTCAACCGGATTGTTATTGTTCGATAAATTCCCAGCTTTTATATCGGTTAAAATGTGTTTCAAGTATTTCTTGCGTTATTGCTCGGGTTCCGTTTAATTTAGGTATTACTCTTTTAATAATGCAAAAAGATGTTCAGATTGGATGTTCAGCGAAAATTTTTATTGTCTTTTGTTCGGATCTTTGAATACATCGAGTGTACTCAAACGTCACATTCTTGTCTACATCACTTTTAATTTTTGTCTAGTTTTCTCTGGAATTTTTCAGTGAACTCGTTAATTATATTGCCAATTCTAACCTCACAAAATTCCGTGTAGTGTTGACTCTTTTTTGCGATGGAAATGATATAACCGGAAGAAATTAATAAGTTTTATTGAAACGTGAAATAATCAGGACAATATTCATGCGAACGATATGTAACTCTATTCTTCTGAATGTAAATGATTCGACTTCAAGAAAATAAGAGTATAATCTGTACCTGAATCCTTGAAAACAAGTTTCATTTATTCCAAATATTTTAATTCCGTTTGTCTTTGATAATTTTAATTTTTATCTAATAAATTCAAGAACTGTCTGGGATTTGTGGAATACTTCATGCAGTTTGATTTATTACACAACAACTACTTATTTTTGCCAACAATTTATGCAAATTCATAACATTCTGGCCATTTGAAATCGCTGTCAGCTTTACAATACTTCAATTTTAAATATTGTGGTCAGAGATAAATGTATCATTTTGAAACTGGTGGTCACAGTTTGTTTCAATAAATCAAAGAATTGTAAGTTTATCACAGCATGAAGAGTTTGTAGAAAAAATCCGTTTGACGAGTTTTGTGGCCGGTGGCAGCGAGAACATATGGTTTCCGAAGTTCCCGACGCATTTACTGTTATACTAACGAAGCTCTTTTCCAAGAGGATGTTTTGTCAATACCTCGGAAGCAGTGACAGGGAGTGTGGGGCATTTGAACGTTCGATACCCTGACGAGGCTTCGACGACACGCGGACGTGCCACTTCCCTGCATCTACTCGTCATCGGATCATCTACCTTTCAAAAAGTCTCCCGGACGGAAAGCGGGCGGGAAAATATCTGTCGAAAATGCAGAGTGACGCTGGCGGAAACGCCAGTTTTCGTTCTATTGTGGCCGCTTGTGCATGAATGGGCTTGGATTTCCTGTCGTTCATTTCTCTACGCCAGGGGAAGCATTGTGAAATTACTAATGTAAGCTTTCAATTACGCTCGAATCCAAAAGCAAACAGTCAAAACGTTTTTAGGCGCACAATCTGTGATGCACATGCTGACGGGAAGGGGGTCTATAAAGAGAGAATGGAGCGAAATGAATGAAAGAAATATTCCAGGAAAAGGGTTTTTCTCTATGAAAGATGAGATGGCGAAAAGTTGAAGAGAAGTGAACCAAGAACGTGAAGGGGTAGAAGAAAGACATCGAAGGCCAAGAAAGACCGGTATTGGAAGGAATGCAGAGCGGGAATACAAAACTTGAGATTGAATTAGACTTACAGGAAAATGGAATGAGAGATCAATCGGAAGAGGAAGGATGGGGAAATATTGATTGGAATAGTTAGTTATTGGTTTCTATGTAAGAGATGGGATTGATGAGTCACCCTGAATAGATTGCTCCGATTTCAAAGGGAGGTAAAAACCCATGGGAACCACAGATAATACGTTTGTTGAAGTAATAAGATTTGTGATTTTAAAGGAAATATAGACTCAGTATGTCTTCTGAGACGAAAAGCTCCTTAACTTTCCGCTACCAGTATTGGACCTTTCCAATATTAGCTGTAAACGTCCTAGGAAATCGAAAAACGGAATGCAACAACATTCAATAAAATATTGCCAAAATCACAAACAAATATTCTTATATGGAATGATTTTGGTTACATTACGTGTAAGAGGAAAAATTGTATATTGACGAATGCTTTGAAAAAAAGTTATCGTTTGAGATTTTGAAAAGGTTTTATCGTAGGCCAATGTCCTCCATGTATTTAGGAAAATACTTTCTTTACTGGCACTTAAATGGGAAGTAATTATTCAGCTATTTCTTTATTATTGTCATTTTTAATAGATCAACTTATAATAATAATAATAATAATAATAATAGGACCATTATGTAGTACATCTTCAGAAAGCTGTTTTGCTCAACACATCAAGAATAGTCAAAAATTTTTTGGATCATCCAGAGTGAGTGTGCTTGGCGTAGCCTGTACCTCACTACGACCAGCAGAAAAAACTGAGATCCTAAACGCAATGAAATAATTATAATAATAGTAGTAGTAGTCTGCAACTGGGATAGTGCCTAAGGCCCTGGAGAGAGGTTTGGATATTTTATACGTGGGGTTCTTCGTACTTAGGATACAGAATTCAGTTTTGTTTAACACGTGCCACATAGAAAGTTTCTATCTCAGTCATAACAGGAGTACTGTAAAGTACCTGACATATTCCTTGTACATTACAAGCAGTCATTCTGTTAGAATGTGAACAAGAAAAGGGAATAATAATAATTAATAACAATACAAAGATATTTGGCGTTATGAGACATTTAAGATGAGATGATTTATGTATATATTTGCTTGAAATGAAACACTAATGTAAGAGGTAGGTATACTCCAGTTGTGATAGAATGATGTAGCGTGTTGTGTGAAAAGTGGATTGCTTCTGTTTATGAAAGATAGCCAAGAATTCGATAAACTTGAGGAAACAGTGGATCTTCCTTTCCAAAGTAATAACGAGACGGGATATTCCGTCAAAATATTAACTTTTTAATTTATCGTCGCACATTAATGTGTCCTCAGGAAGTTTTTGTGGGTTTCGGAGACTTAGCACTCATATTGCATGAGAATTCTGGAGGATGATTGCTAATGAAAACGTAAAACACCAGCTCGCCAACGTGATGTAAACACTCTAGAGTAAACGACATTACTAATGACATTATGGCAATCATGATGCTCTCGTGTCGCTATTTCATTAAGAAATGAGTGACTCTCTTCCTAAATGAAAATTGATCGTTCATTTTAGAAAGCAAAGAAACCCACATCAACTCCGTGAAGTAAATTTGAAATCATAGCAACCCATGTTTCAATACTACCCATTAGTTAACAGGTAACTGCATGTTCTGCTGTTATTTAATTTTGTCTGACGGAAGCTCAATGATAGATGATGCTGCGGATCCACTTTAATTTTTAATCGTTCGATTACATTATATATATA
>NNCF01128775.1:232584-284251 GCA_002313205.1 Laupala kohalensis
ACACGTTGTTGAAAATGACTTGTGTTGCATTGATTAATTCTCTGAACTGATTGTGATGCTTTTGCAGTTTGTTATTCCAGTGGATGGTCGTGAATGAGGCAATGGTTTCGCGCCTCTCATTGTGTTACTCGTCGTTGGAGTGTACTACACTGCTCTCGACCTAGGGCACCTGTTGTGTGACGGGTTTCCATGCACCCTTTCATAATGTCCTTTTCATGTCGCCATAGAAGCATTTTATTGTTAGATGTGTTTAACGTGTCAGAGCAGAACTTGCTAATAAATGTGATGGGCATCGTAGCTTACGAGGAACTAGCAAAGATAATTATCATTCCCGCAGGGCTCAGGGTTTGTTTACAATTATTAACTTTGTGTTTATTTCCATTTGCCTCATTATTTTAATAATTATTTGGTGGTGGTACTTGGTTTTCTCGGAATTCGTTCCATTCCTGAAATGACAGTTTGCGTTGCTAATTACTTACAAACATACATCCGTTGCGCACTAGTAAATACTGTTTACATTGTATTAGTTGAATTATTGATTTGATTTTAGTTCTTTAGTTAGTTCATAAGGTGAATCATGACAAATTGTTTCCACATTATTATTGTTACGACAAATTAACAGAATTGGAGTTTTGAAGGAATGAAAATATCAATAATTTATTAGGAATTATCGAGCGAAAGGCAAAACAATCCAATACAGAAAAATAGAGTCGTTATTCTTTGAATTTCAGAAATATGTGAAAATAAAACATACATGATGCTTTTATATAAACGAAAGCTTCCTCGTTATATTTTACGAAATTCTCGAGTTATAAATATATAGCAATAATAAAAATGACAGAATAATTCGGAAGAGAGTTGTAGGAACACCCTTTTGATAATTGCATATTGAAATTTTAAAATCGTTATATTATCATTCATAATACGGTGTACCTCTTTCAATTATTGCAGTACATAATAATGTTTTTAATTTTATTATTTGTGACAGGTGTGAGCTATTTGGTTTGAATTTTCGACATCAGACAATAGAAAATTTTAACAAATTCCTGTCCCGACGATAAGACAAATCAATTACAAAACGTAAAAATTAAATTAGATCTATTTTAAATTGTTTTGCCTCTTCATTAATACCGCACCGTACACGTCAAAATGTACCAATTTCCTGTTATACATTCCATATTTTCGTTATCGTGTGTAAATAAATCACACGCAATTAAAATGGAATAATTATAAATGTTTTCAATGAGCAGTGGCAGCACACCTGCGGCCATAGCAGGAGGTCCCGGTCCATCGCAATTTTTCATCTGACGTTGCAAACTTCCCGTCTGGAATAGGGTACTCGGAAGATGTGAGTTAAAAAACGAGTTTAAATGAGTATCAAATTGCTATCTTGTGTTAAATCTTTTTTTCCATGAAAATCTTTGATTGTGTAAGAAAATGTGATAACAGAAGATCATAATGCACTAGTGAAAAGAGCAACATCAATATCATGAGAACCTCACAATTGTCGAATAACATCTGTAGTAAAAAAGTATCAGAATGATTGAGTTTTCCTAGGAAGACAATAATGTATAGTGTAAAAAATGCTCACATGATTTAGTTATTAGTAAAGAGTGTTCAAAGAGAACCTATGTATTACCAGGCACATAATGAAGTCGACAAAAAAGATTGAAGAAATAAAATGTTCACAGCGGAATTCGAACTATTACGAACTAAACTATTCGTATTCTCGTGGTTGCTGATAACGCTGTCTGGAAGGCAATGTATAAAATAGAATGTGTACGTTAGGGGAATATATAACGTTTGTTTTTATTTGTGTGTGTTTACATCCTGAGTATGACGTTTGTTTACACAACACACAGAACTCCACGCTCGCCTTTACTCATCAAACACACAGCAAACCTCTGCTAACAATTCACCAACAAGATTAAGGAAGGGTAAATGGAAAACACAGATTATTGTTGAGGTAAAATTTCTGATTGGATGCTATATAAAAAACAGTTTCATTGTCAAGATGTCTTTTTATTGGTTAGATCAATAATGCATTAAATTGCTGAGTAAATTTCACATTATTCAATAATGCGAATAGTTATTTGTTGTTTCAGCATGGAAAAATTACTAAGAAATGAAATTTATAAAGATACAATACGTATTTCACTCCTTTTCCCGATCTTCTACTCCACGCAGCCTCGTCCACCGGCCAGCTGACGTGACCTTCAATTGTCAGCAGTTAGGTTCGCGGCGCTCTCTGCCAGTAGAAATGGGAACTAAATCTCTTCAACTATTCTTGGCGGGACCATGCGCTCTTTCATACCTCGACGGTCTCCCGAGGGAAACTAATATTAATAATATATCTTTTAAGCGGCTATCTCGATTCTGCTGCACTGCGCAGGCGCGAGACACACCTGCACGCAACAGTTGACCGCCCGCTCCAGGCACCTGGAAAGCTGCTACCTGCACGATCGTTTCAACCGTGTATGTTGGGTTTTTTCAAAACAACGTTTGTAGTAGTGGTCAATTTGCTGGTTCAATAAAGTAATACTTGAGTTAGATTATGTTATACCATCATTTTATGATTTTATAGTAAGTTTTTATTTCCGTACGTATTAACCGAAAGTTTTCGTTCTTTCTTTTCGAATCGTCTATATTCTATTAATACACTTACTCAAAAGCACAAGTATTAAGAGTGTACATATTCAAGAGAACTTTTCAAATTGACTTGTTCTGAAGTAGAATGAAAATGTAACTGATTACTTTCTTTGTGTTGACGGAACTATGACATTAAGCGTTACTACCAGATTTTGAGACTGAGTCTTACGTGAAGCTTTCTTAGACATCGCTTCTGATCCTTCCTCCCTTGCCATTCCCCCAGTTTCTTGTGTATCCCAGAAGCGCGAGATCTTGCATCACCTTCCAGCGTCAAGTCTGGAAATAATGTTAAAAACGACTCAACCTCATCTTTCGCTAACACCAGGCGTTTTATGCGTTTTATATAGCATATAAACGGACAAAACTTAACACGAGGGCTGCAGATACAGGGGATATTCAAAGGTATATCGACGAATAAAACCCCAGGCATTTCCGAGAAAGCGTAAAAAACCTTTCTGACGTCATTCACGTTAGTAGTAAACGGGAGCGCGATGCACGAGGATCCGGTGCGGGAACCAGAAATTCTTTGTGGAAAGCTAACCCCATTACACATGGAATGCAAACGTTGTGTGGAACGAAGGGCAATTTGCCCAATTTAAAATGGTGAGACGCTGAAGATCTAAGGAATATCGAAGTAATTTGGTTATTATTGGGACTCTGCTATACTTCATATAATATTGTGATTGCGGGTGGTTTTGCCTTGTTTCATTGAATCTAATAAAACCCGAAAAACTCTATTGAAAATTGCGTTTTCTTGTTGTGATGTTTACCCTTTCACAAGTTTGGCAAACACGATTTTAGAAATCTTACACATTACATATTTCTGGATGCTTGATAACTAAATAGAAGGAAAAAATTACAAGGACGACCAAAACACAATTCGTTTTCTATATCTTTAACGTTAGTCCCTATCCGAGAGTTCTATGAAACATGAACCAAGCTGACCCTCTGTTTCATATTTAGTGTAGACTTTCCTGGGAATTTGCACTTTTTTAATCGTCATGAGGGGAACGGCGGAGTCAGCCATCGATTTTGACAAAACTGAATGACAACGTTAATCTGATGTAATAAGTTAAATTTCCTTTTTCTCGTTGGTCATTACGTTAAGTTCTCTCTTTTAACGTAGAAAGTTTTCCCTGTAATCCCCAAGCCTTTCTGAAGTGACGAGAAGGAACAACACATGGAATGTTCGTGTATAAATTCACATTTTTTTTCACGTCTTCGAATAAAATAATACTTTGGGTTGTCAACTAAGTTAAGCCTTGACCTCATCTTTCAGTTCAACAGCGCAGCTCCATTGCCAGTGGGAGAACAAAAATATGCCGTCTTGTGAACAAATGACGTAACTTGGAACTTCGTGCTACGAATATAATCCCTACCTCCTTTTCTGGGTGCAGCGATGCAGCCCAAGCGAATCTAGTTAGCTTGTGGATACTTGTGAACATTATGACGAATTATTACGTTTCTAATTTTATCAAAGATTTTCTGCAATAGTGGAAATCTACGTATCACAATAAAGAAAATTTATCCTAACACAACGAATATGCGGTTGTTCCAGGTGGAGATACTGAAGATTTGTATTGTAACATCGAATTATATTTTTAGTTCATAATGCAGACTTTAGATTTCACACGCTTGTAGGGTTTTTGCAAACTTCTCATGTAAGTATTAAGTTATATTACAATAAAGTAAATATGACTCAGTCCTAACGTGGGTTGTCTGTTAATGTTATTAAACTAATTTAGTGATCTAATACATAATAAATAACTTCATTTGATTGATGACGTTGCTCTTCAAATTCTATGAATGTAAGTTACTGCTAAATAATTTGTATGTCCCGCTTCCAAGTGACGCCGGAAAACCTGCTTTTAATGTGTGTGTTTTGCGAGGAATTTTGGAAAATTTGTTTCATTTTTAAGTATATTTGTAGTTCGTTTAACTTTATATGTAGGGGTACATAATTTTATATTGTTTTTTCTTATATTATTTCAAATTAGAAGATCATGTGAGAAGATCATGCATATTCTTATGTTGTTTCTTTTTGTTGCAGGTATGTGCACAAAGTCTACAAATGAATGGACCGAAAGTAAGTAGTTGTCAAATATTAGTTCATTGTGGTTTTGCGATCTCCGTGCCACGATCTGGTACGGGGTTCTTTCATCCTTTTTTTCTATACTGCAAGAGGTTTTCGTGGAATTCGAAATATTTAATTCCATAGCATGTTCTTCCGAAAACAATTTATTGGGGTTCCTTGTTAGAAATACTATGCTAGTGAATTTATTCTCGAAACTGTAGAAAACTCAGATCCTAAATGCCTAAAAAATTGTTTGTAATAAATGTATCAGGAAAATTACAAACCTTATTTAAAACATGGAAGATTAATTAAAATTAAAAAGAATCACTTCGTGGTGTATATATTTCTCTCGTTTATAAAAAATAAATTTTTTGGAACAATAACGGGAGAATGTCTCCACTTTATGAATCGCAATTATTTGGAATTTGAACATTTTTGAAAACTTTGTACCGAGTTCATTTATGTTTTGAACTAACTAATGTTGTTGGATTGGTGAAACTAAAGCAATCTAGACTTAGTCCGATGATTTATTTAAAAATTTTAACATACTTTTACCTCTGCAATCGTATTATTTTATGACTGTCTTCGTATTAATAACTTATCGCAGTCATGAAAAAAATGTTTGATATGAATGTGAAGAATTTTAAATGTGTTCATGAGTAAGTTTTTGGAGACTGTGACCTCTTTTAATGAAAAATGAATTATTCTTTATTACATAAATAACGTTTAAAATTAACCTTAAATTAAGGGACAATTAACATACTTCGTGTTCGGTATCTTTTTTTTTGTTGTTATTTTCTATCCAGTTTTCGAAATTACCGTAATAACTGCGATATTTTCGTAAATAAATAAAGTCACGTTTCAATTAGAGATAGCCAATAGGTGAAAAAGGGCACAACCCGAACACGATTGAGAGACGGAATATATGAGCCGATTTCGTAGGTGAGTGTAGCCAGAGCCAGAGCACTCGCTGGAAAATGGACGGTCTACAGGTCGAGAGCAGAGTAAATCAGATAATGTCGCTCATACGTGCTCTTTGTCCACACCGAACTGTAACATGCAACAACAAATCTTTCATTAATGATCGAAAGGTAATCTGTCATTTCGGCGCAGCATCTCATCCTGGGACGCAAACCGGACGGAAATCGTGAACTCATTCAGAATCATAATATTACTTGAACTGACATCGTAATTTTAAAATACTGGGGGAACCGGAGCTAACGATAGTTTCGGAAAGTCGTATTTGGCTACGAGAGCGCTCAACACTTGTTCTCCCCGCAAAGTGAATCTAGAATGAGTGAGGCCAATGCGAGTCCCGGTTTCTGATTGGCTGCGCCATTTTTCCGTCGAAGTGGAGCGAAGTTTGAAATTCCAAGAAACATTGCATATGGATTCATTAATATTTTAGAATAAATTTGTGTCAAAATATTTTGCATGCTTTTTGTAATAAAATTTTATTTATCTGATTGACGTTTCTCGATAGTAATTACCTTCAGAAATTTGTTTCCTCGCTGCTTGCATGAAGCACACGATAAACCCCTAAAAATTCTTCAGTCTTTTGACGGTATTAAGTCAACGAAGAAAACTATATATTTATAACGGATAGTGATATTTTGAAAGTTATTAAATAGTTAAAGGAAATTTGATACACAGTAGGCAGTGACAGAAAAGATATGCCTGACTATTACGCATCCAAGGATGTTGCAATTCGAGTCGACATACAAAAATGTCTTTGTCCCAAAGTTACAGCTCGTCGATCCCATTTGGATTCAACGGTTCGGAGTCGAAGAGTCGGATTACTCAATTGTACTTGCGCGAGTTACTTATCATTAAATCTAAATTATTTTGTGTTCCGTTATGTACTACTAATTTCATATTGTCAGTCCGTAAAATAACCGTAAAACATGAAGAAATAATCTAAACGAAATTTTATTCATTTTTATTTCTTTCAAAAAATGTTTTCATTAGTATATTTGAATAACATGCCTGTTGGATCGGTAGTGGAGAAAGATCGACCACACTCTTTCTAGTCTCCCCGCTGTCTAGTCTACTCGCCCTGCAAACCCTCGAACCGGCTGCTGAGCTGCATGGGGTAATGAAGTGGCTTCAGCTCTCACTGCAGTCACTCTCCCTTCTGACTTCGCGCTCTTGTGCTTGCTTGTTATCACGGTATTTTCCAACCCTTTCTATTCCGGTTCTCCATCAATTGCGGGATAAGTTCCAAGCTATAGTGAGTAAACTTATTTAAAGGTCAGTGCTGAGGACGTTCCTGGCAATGTGGCAGATGTTAAGCACGACTGACTTCTGGATGTACGTATGCAGTTCCCCTCTCAATCCCTGGGGCTGCGAGATTTTTACGTAGGTTTTTGTGTATGATCTCTGTGCTGGGAAGAATATGCACTTTGCTTACCTTCCACTGGTTCTTAATGCTACATACCATTATTATTATTATTTTATTATTATTTTATTTTTATTATTATTTTATTATTATTATTATTTCATTATTATTATTTTATTATTATTTATTATTAATATTACATTATTGCAAGTAGTAAAGCTTAAGTGGTGAAGAACTCCAATCAGATCGGTCTTAGTTCGATAATTTGTCTCTAGAATTATGAAACTAACTTTTCATTTTTCGGTTTCAACCTTGTTTGATATTACATTCATATTTGACTTTGTGTGAAATGTTCGAGTAATATGGACTGACTGTTTACGAATTGCTTCATTAAACTTGGTATGATGATATTTACATAGGTGTTTACGTTATTAAATTCTTCATGAATAGTAATTATGTCACGAATGCACATTTACATCAAAATATCATTTTATTCAACTGTAATGGGCACTTGGTTATAAGTTAACTCAGTTTTGAATGCGTGTGTTTGTACATGCATATGTATGACTTATTAGTTGCCTTAAAATATGGTTTCATATTTAATCGCCTAAACTACAGTACGAACTAATGTACCCATATGAAGGAATTGATGCTTTTGTCCCCTCCGGAAGCAGACAAGGGGCCATACCAGCGTATTATGTCAGTAAATCAGGAACGACATAGTTTGAGATGGAATTTTTTTTTTGCTTTTGGCAGCATTGTATCTTCTAATTGACGAAAGAAATTCTCCTTGAAGTAAGAGTTTCTGTGATGCAATAGAATCGTTACTCCGGAAATTGTATCCATTTATGCATATTTAAGACAAAATAGGACATGAACCAGCGTGGCATTGATTCCATGTTTCCTTTTCTCTGAAGTTAATAGCATTTTCTTTTGTTCGTTGTTAATTTTTACTTCTCAGTAATTGTGTGTAAATACATGAAAAATGGTTTTAGATGGTAGGTTGAAAGGGTGGGATGCGTTGTCGGTGGCAGGAATAAGCCAATCCTTGTGCGGTCATAGAATTTCTGCATCAAAACCCCATATGATCGACATTCGAAACTTCGTATGATTGAAACTCCTCCAAATTTGAATGATTCAGAATAAGGTATCAATACCACTCATTAATGGAAACTGAGGAAAAACGAGATCATTGTAGAAGATTTGGCATATTTATGGAATTCTCGTAAAGAAGGCGGCGTTCGTAAGCAAGTGACATGATATCCCAATATCGTAGTCACAATGGTCAGTCATTTTAAATCGAAAAGCGATGTCGAATGCTTGTATATAAAGGTGTAAAATATCACAATTTCGTCAAAAATAAGGGTTTTGATACTGCCGCAAAGAATGTCTGGAGTGAGACAGACTTGCGTTAGTTTCAGAATATTCTCATATTCTAAGGTAAAAACGTCCCCTTATTCGAAAGATTTGTATTGTAGAGCCCTCTCGATGAAATTCCTTTGCAGAGAATATTTCGACAAAGGGATTTAGTGCCGCCTAGTAGCACGTGTTAGTGCCGTCACCGAGAATTTTATAATTTTAGGATAATAATAAAAATTTTGTTGACCTGTTGTAGACAGCAAAATAGTTTTGTTTATGTTTTAAATTAACAAATCAGTACTAATTATTGTCCTTACTTTATAAAAATTCCCAATAACTTTTTGTTTCTCCACCTATTTAAAAACATTTGCTCCTTCATGTTCTAGGAACGATAAAATTTTGTGTGAACTGAATCCATAGTAATTCCATTGTTTCGCGTTTCACAAAGGCTCACTTTCATTAACTCGTGTTGCTTCTCTTATTGGAAACAAACACACGAAGTTGCAGTGTATTGTACTTCGTGGTGACAATTGACACGTTGAGTCGTTTTCCATCGAAGTGCTCTTGATGTTCCGCTCTGTCTTTTGAAAGGGTCATCTCGCTTTTCATCTCGACGAAATTGATTTTGCAACGGCTCGCTTTGTGATGGAGATACTCGGTAAAGGACTCCTCCTAACATTCGAGTGACGTGCAACGTGCGCAGCCAATGCTTCGCGTTCACACCAATGGAGATTTAAAATGAAAGTAAATATATTCATTTGAAAATAAATAATTTATAGCCAAAACGGTTAAAAACAGGTTAAGACCACGTGGAGGACAATTTACTCTCCGGAAACAACAAACGGACCATCCCATAAAGTACGGGATGATAAATTTAACAAGTAATTAAGTTGATGAATTCACATTATCTAAAACCAGTGGAGTTCGAATTGAAATTGTTTTTTTTTATTTCCATTAAATTTAATCATCAGTACTTCTATTGCAGAGAGAGACCTGATATTTGAGATTTTATTACTATCACTTCTCCCGACTGCGTGAAATCTTGCAAGAAAATTTCGACTCATTCAGGGTCATTCCGTGTGATATCAGACAGAATTGGATCTTCATGTCTTAGAATTAGATAAATTTTCTCTCTCTTGGTAGTACTATTAGTTTATATAAAAATACCGTATTTTAGATTTTAGAAATGAAAATCTAAAAATAATTAAACATTAAAAAGTAAATACAATTATGCTATTAAACAAACAAATTATATATTTCCCATCGTATCTTTAAGCTCATGGCCACGTACATATAGTGACATTAAATTCATCTTGACACAAATAGCTCCTAACAGATTCAAATCTGTCAATTTAACGGGCATTGCTGTTAACGATTATATATTTTAATATGAACCCATCTTCAAATTTGGCACAAATGTTTTAAAAATAGTTCCTAAATAAAATATATTTGTTTCAAAAAAATTAAAAATTTTGATTTTGAGATATTAAAATAATATTTTTGAAATATTAAAAAATTGTTATATTTTAACATGATTAAGCCATGTTCAAGCTTCTAAAAATATGAAGACAATGTGACACATTTCAACTCTCTACGTCATGTAGTTTAGAAGATACAGTCTTTTAAATATTTCGAAACTCTTCAGCGCTGGAGCAAATATTCAAATTTTGAAAATAAATAAGGGAAAAATGGATGGTCAGAAAAGTCAGATATTTTGTATTTTTCGTATAAACTAATAGTGCTATCAAGATACAAAAATTTATCTAATTTTGAGACGTGATCCAATATTATTCGATTTCACATTTTTCGTCACCCAACAATATTTTTATTATATATGTTTTTTAACACTTATTGCCCCTCAAGAAATTTCGATACATAGTTACGAACTATGGTATTCTCGATAGTGAATGGTCGTAAAACGTCAAATTTGGTCCCCTTATGGTCATTTATGAAGTGCAGGAAAATCCTCCTGAACGACATCAGAAATCTCAACACAATCTTTTATTTTTTGTTCTGTAGTGTTGTCTTAAAATGTTAAAATGGCTGAATAGGGCAGCGGAGATGCGGATAAACCACATTATTTTAATTTCTTAATCAGTTGAATTATGTCTCCACTACATATTTTTACTTATATTTTTAAATTTAGCGAATTATGAAAGTCACATGATATTCTTGAGAAAGATTTTCTTCGGTCCAGCATTTTCGTTTCATCATTCGGTTTTCAGTCATGACTCACAAGGTGAAGGGCATTAGATTTTTTTTGCGTGAATATAAATAACGACAGCTTAGCCCTTTTAAAATAAAATGTTGTTAATATCGGAGATTTGCAATAGGAACTTCATAATCAGCAACTCAATTTTGCATTATTTCTAAGAGACTTTCTTGCTAATGGTGTACTGCTATTTCGCCAATCTATCACTGTGAATCTACAAAATTACGTAACACAATGCTTTCGAATTTATTTCTTATTGTGTGCTTGTACTGTGGATCTACGTGATATTATCATATATGAGGAAAAACTGAACAATGACACTTCATCCATTGTGTATTCTTATACTTGGGTGCTATTAATTCTGCACCCACGATAAGCGTGCGTCTTTCGCCAACTCATATTTTTCATGGTGTCTTTATTGGCTTCTAAAGTGATGTATTATACATGCCAAAAGGGTTTGAAAGATACCGCCTCTTCCCCATTTCAATCATTTCTCGACCTTTTCTTAGATCAGCGTATCGCTCGACACCTCGATTGAATGGTGGCGAAATAAGAAAGATTGCAGTTCTTCAGAAAATGTCGACAGAAATCGATTCACTTTTATCCTGTCATCTTCCTTAGATGTTTTACGGTATCGTTCAAATATATCACATCGACGCACAAAATATTTTCTGCTACTAGTAAGAATATAAATATTAATATTATGTTATTGGTAATGGATACAGTACATGGATTTATGGGACGTCGTGGTTTTTGCTAAAATTAGATTTTTATTCTCTGGGAAGGAACTTGGAGAAATTTCGAAGCGTAAGTGCTTTGCATTTTAGGTTTCTAAAAGTATAAGTTTCCAGATGATTAACATCACATATTTTTGTAGTCGAGTGCTAATGACGTTTAACACTGATTTACGCGCTCTATAATTATCCGTTTCACAAACTTCATACATATGGTAATGGTATGACCTGTTTTTTATGCCAAACCACCAGGAACAACATTAGTATACAAATATTGTGGACGCACAATGCAATAAACATCGCGAAAGGAACATTCGAAACAACGCGAGAACCTAAAATAAGACAGGATTTAAAAAATATTATGCATAGTATAAAGTCCTTGCAGAAACCTAACTTGCTTATTTTTTTCATTCCATGATGAAATGGCTTGATGATGAAATAAACAATGACTTTATGACATCCTCTTTATTCAATTCCAAATATTTGAATGGAACAAGCGTTTTCTATGTCATCTAAGACTAGGGAAACTATAAAATTACTTCAGTTAAGCGAAAATACTGGCAGGTCGGGAATTGACCACGTGCGACCTGTACCGGATCCAAAGGCATTTTTTCTCACCATTTGATATTCGTATTCTCCGTGATTATATGTGAATCGGCACGGTTACGTTTCGAGAAAAAAAGTTATCTGAAACTTATTTCGATTTCGTTGACTTATTTCTTTAAATTTTTATCATACATTCTGCCATCGCTATCGTATGTAAAGAATCCTAGCCATTTCTGAAGAAGCAAAGTACTGAAGTGTTCATTAGTTGCCATTAAAAATGTAGCAAGGTATGCTGACAACGAATTGAAGTTGACAGCGCGAATATCCAATTGTAATATATAGAATCCACGTAAAACAGCTCGGCACTATGTATTGGTCAATTGGACATAAATTGAGCAATTCCTTAACAAAATTATATCTGGTAAAACCAATCTCGAGTCGAAACTCATTTTTTTTCTTAATTACCGACATCTTGGTTAATTTTTGTGAACAGTGTCACATTCAATCGGGACTCCTCAATGCAGTGTCCGTGGACCTACATTATCTTCTCTTCACAGTCTATATACCGTAGTCCGATTACATCATGACAGTGATCTTCGCTGAGACAGAAATCTAGGCCACGAACAAAAATACAGATATTACATGTAGGTTGCTAGAAGATCATTAAAATTTAGTCGTAAAATTATTTGAAAACGTGCGTATCAAACCCAATAAATTCCAACTCTCCCCCGTGACATTTACTCTACAACTAATTGTTTGCCTCCTATTGAAATGAAAAGCATACGTTTCCCACCTTCTGAAACGACAGAATATTTGGGCATTGAGCTAGACCGTCATTTCACTTGGAAGAAATACGTCGATACCAAACTAAGGAACTAGACCTAAAACTACTATGGATCTTTGTAACGTACCGCCACGATTCAAGAAACTACTCTGAGTCGTTGGAAGTCAATCCCCTCTTTCCATCTGGAATAAGACCGTTATCTACAAAAAAAGTACTCAAACTGATATGCTCACATTGCTATTTACAAAGATGTTCATGGATATTGACATTAGATTCAGTGAAACTAAATGAAGTAATGCAGGGAACTTCTTAGGGACAACTCAATTTAACTTATTATCAACATAAACTTATTGATCTACCTCAAAAACTTACTGTTGGTTCTCAGTGAAAATAACTTTTGAATTAAAAATTGGTTATATCCAATTGTATTATTTTTTTAAGTTCTTGAAATCCACGTATCAAATCTTGCTTGTTTCAGTAGACTTTTTCGAACTTCTGCAATATTTGAAATATAAATTATACCAAAACAATTAAAATTGCATTCTGCGATTGAGCATATGACATTACATCACACGCAGGAAACAAAGGACCATAAACCTCTTATTACTGACCCTAATATATTGTTAAATCACCCTTCCCACTGATCTAATTTTGATGGTCAGCATCCTTTGTCCGAAACAACAGACCTGACAGTTCACAATTCGTAAACAAGTGCGTTATAAAGCATAACTCGTAAATTAAAATCTTTCATAGAAATTTGGCATCCTCTAACAATCTATTGTAGTCTACATAATGTCACTCATAACCGGCAACTAAACAAAACCCGTACCAACCCGTCACGCTTGTTTAATTCCATTTGTAGTCATTGCGGCACAGTAAGACATGTCATTTCTGCTTTAATTCTAAAAGCTAATGGAATATAGCTGCCTCACTACAATGGGAGTGTTTCATGTGCTCATCGGGGATATTAAAGTGATGACAAGCGTTAGCATGTCGATCTTTATTTCACGAGTCGATCTCTTGAGCACAAAGGTTTGCACAGCGACTGAACGGAACGGTGTTCTGCCATTCAATTTCTATTCTCCCTCGTATGCTTCTCCTTCCTTTCAAATCCTACAGCCTGCATCCTTCATTCAGACTTGCCTACTTTCTCTCTCTATGCCACTTCTTACATTCTCTTTGGATTCCATATCCGTATCGGGAAAGTCATGAAATATTTTCATGTGTATTCCGAAGTGTGTCTTTTTCTTACTCGGACGCAGACGTCGTCGATAGTCGATTCATTCGCGCTGCAATTACTTGCGAGCAGAAGACGATTGGGAGAACAAGCGCCTTTCATCAGAAATAACATCGATTTTTTTTTCCTTTTGCATTCTGTAATTACTATTTCACCGATGTTTTGGATGAGTTGTCTCAATGTTGAGTTTCCGTTGTCCAGTGTAATGAATTGAATTAGTCTCTCTGAGAGCCAAGCATATTTCCTGTATACATAATTTCTTTGCGATCGAACAGGCAGAAATGAATCGAAATGAGGCTGTTTTCAAGCGACTCCCTCTTTAGATGTTTAGTATGAGATTGGATGAGTATTTTATAGAAATTTTAAATTAAAAACGCGTTCTCTCAACTACGCTCCTTTCAAATTGTTTTGTGCCTGTATTTTTTTCTCCCGAAACGATTGTGGGGAATTCCACGTCTATTGAGCCAGGATTGTATAGATTTCTCCAAAAAACTTGTTCTAAATTATTTCATCGGATTCTATGTTTAAAGGTAAATTGTCACCCAAATTCTCAACCGTCAGATGGCGAATTGCGATTTTTCACTTTTAAAAAATTCTCATTATTACTTTAAATACCTTCAAACGCAAATTCCTCTTTAAAATATTTATAAAAGTTTTATCTCATTTAAAATTTTACGTGGAAACCAAATGTGCGTAAGGGTTATTTATATGGGACTAGCGAACGGCGCTTTCCAACGCAGTTTCGCGACGCCGCAGAGTAGAATGAATCGAAGCAAAACCTGATTACAAGAATATTATTTACACCGTGAATTTTGTCGAATATAACGAATCAACACATGCTATGTCCATTATTCTTTAAGAAAAGTTGTTTTGAAATTCTTTCTAGATTTTTATGATCTAAGCATAAAATTGTTATTATCAAATTCCTTACATATTATTCGCCATAATCGAACAAGTTCTCGGGATAAAATACATTTGGCTAGATTTTGTTTGGCCAAAACTGAATTGTGCGGTGTCGTGAAGCGGCGTTCTCTAGTCTCGTGCTGTAAATGCCCTTGTGTAAATATTTGATCGAATGCTTCTTATGACAGGAAATTAAAAACTTGCTTTTTCGGAACAAAAATAACACAAAACATGCTTCTCACTTTTTTTCATTGTTTGACTCAATATCCTTTTTGTATCTACAACGCAGAAAAAAATATTAATTTCTTTGGGAGTCAACTTGTTTCGGGCCAACATTTCTATATAAATAAAAGAAGAGATTTATTGCATAAGTTTTTTTTAATTTCCTGCCATATGAAGCTTGCACCCGAAAAATTATGGACGGATTCAGATACTACTGGTTCTTGTATGAAAAGTATTATAACGCTTTTATTTCATGAGTATGTTTCAACGCAAATTCGATATAAATCATTTAACTCCAATTACAAAATGACTACGTATCCACACAATTTTGAACGTAGCCATTTCAGCACACAAATGTGTACGTCAAATACACGCAGAATAATTATTTGAATAATAAACCGAAACATCTATTATCGTCATGCACGATATGGATGTAATATTCTCCCACGATTCAGAGTCATTATTATTTTCAAAAGAAAATAATTTATGACGTTACCGAACATTATAATACTTTGGGAGATAATGGAATATTGCTGCGGTTTCTTTGTAAAAGAAGCCGGCTCTGTCCGCGCGGGAGATTTTGTTATGATACTGTTTCACATCATTATCATTTTCTGTTAACAAAACTAGCTCATGTTTGTGTAAAAACCGTGATAATATCTTAAATCTTTCATGAGATATAGCAAATATTCATCCAAATTTATTACTTTAACGTCGTAATTTCAAAACATCCGTTCTCAGTTTATCTCCACAATACAATTTATCAAGGTTCTATCTCTAACATTTTTCCTGCGTTACGCACTGAGTTATTGAGTCAGTCATTNCACTGAGTTATTGAGTTAGTCATTCACTCGCTCAAAGCTTAGATAGATAAATAGAAGTACTTTGTATTTTACTGTTCATGAATGAACAGTTTTGAAGTATACTTTTTGAATATACTTTCTATATGGGCAGCAGAAATATTTATAATATTTACTGGCATGACGTTTTTGCGGTCGAGTTCTTAACGATGTAACGTTGCATAGAAAATACAATTGTGGAAGTAAATATTTGATGGAAAATACGTTTTTGCGCACTCAGGTTAGGGTAATGAAACAAAACTGAATCAGTGAAAGTACTTCAATGCTAGGTAAACATTTTCCTACAAATAAAATTCTGAATTACAACTAACATTAACCTTTTAGATCGATAAAGATTTGGAATTGACCGAAACAGGAAGAAAATGCTTCAGTAACACAATCATCGGACTCTCAGATTCTGAATCATTAGAATAGAATTAGAATTAAAATATTTATTGTGTTTGGCTCAGACCATCTGGTCTGTTCTTCCGCCCAACCATTGTACCGAAAATACACATACAAAAAAGGCGAATTTACAATAAATAGTATTACAATTATTGAAATTTACAATAATTATTAAACTACAAAATCAATTGAAGTCGCAATAATAATTGAAGTCGCAATAATAATTGAAGTCGCAATAATAATTGAAGTCGCAATAATAATTGAAGTCGCAATAATAATTGAAGTCGCAATAATAATTGAAGTCGCAATAATAATTGAAGTCGCAATAATAATTGAAGTCGCAATAATAATTGAAGTCGCAATAATAATTGAAGTCGCAATAATAATTGAAGTCGCAATAATAATTGAAGTCGCAATAATAATTGAAGTCGCAATAATAATTGAAGTCGCAATAATAATTGAAGTCGCAATAATAATTGAAGTCGCAATAATAATTGAAGTCGCAATAATAATTGAAGTCGCAATAATAATTGAAGTCGCAATAATAATTGAAGTCGCAATAATAATTGAAGTCGCAATAATAATTGAAGTCGCAATAATAATTGAAGTCGCAATAATAATTGAAGTCGCAATAATAATTGAAGTCGCAATAATAATTGAAGTCGCAATAATAATTGAAGTCGCAATAATAATTGAAGTCGCAATAATAATTGAAGTCGCAATAATAATTGAAGTCGCAATAATAATTGAAGTCGCAATAATAATTGAAGTCGCAATAATAATTGAAGTCGCAATAATAATTGAAGTCGCAATAATAATTGAAGTCGCAATAATAATTGAAGTCGCAATAATAATTGAAGTCGCAATAATAATTGAAGTCGCAATAATAATTGAAGTCGCAATAATAATTGAAGTCGCAATAATAATTGAAGTCGCAATAATAATTGAAGTCGCAATAATAATTGAAGTCGCAATAATAATTGAAGTCGCAATAATAATTGAAGTCGCAATAATAATTGAAGTCGCAATAATAATTGAAGTCGCAATAATAATTGAAGTCGCAATAATAATTGAAGTCGCAATAATAATTGAAGTCGCAATAATAATTGAAGTCGCAATAATAATTGAAGTCGCAATAATAATTGAAGTCGCAATAATAATTGAAGTCGCAATAATAATTGAAGTCGCAATAATAATTGAAGTCGCAATAATAATTGAAGTCGCAATAATAATTGAAGTCGCAATAATAATTGAAGTCGCAATAATAATTGAAGTCNTAAATTTTTAATAAACTACGAAATTAATTAGAATTTACAATTATAATTGAAATTTAAAATAATAAATAAAACTTTAAAATAATTAGAGTTAGATAATAATCGAAATTACAATAGAGAATCAAAGTCATTTAAACAATTAACACAATCATGAATTTAAGGATATAAAATTTATTTCAGAAATAAAATTTACACATTGTCTTTACATTCTAAATATGATTCAAAATACGCGATACAATCTAATGGAAAATATGTTCTTTGACCTGTTTCATTTATAAACTTGTCATATTTTACCACACAAACTTATGAAATATATTTTTAACCTAAAAATTTCTTAATATTTACGACATTTCTCAAATACGCAGAAACTTATTTCCTTTACCATCAGTAGCAGGAGTTTAGAGGATTATAAGGGTCTATTGTATTCTAATTCTAGTATTAACGTCCATTATATAATCAAGATATCTCATAAATATTAGACAAAGCAGTTAATTATTACATGCGTACCATATTTGAAATGATATAAAAAATACACTCGGGAGATAAAATTTACACTCTGACACAGAAAAACTATTGAGTGTTTATAGTACAAATTATAATATGTTTGTGTGATTTCTGCTTTTTGTAAACACATTTTGGTTTATGTGTACATGTGATATCATGTTCATTTCTATTACAATTTGCTACACCTGACGACTCAAACAGAGTCGAAACGTTGTGTTCTGGTAAAGTGCAAAATGAATGGTGTTCGTCCATCAATAGCTCCTTAATCTTAAATTATTTATTTGTACTGCTCTATTGTATCCCTAGAATATTTCTGACCATTCTCGACCGCGCAGATCGCCTATATTCCGAAAACTTTGGACCGCGGGGCAGAGTTCGACAACTGTGCCCCGCACCGATCCATTCTACAGTTGTGATACCAGTGTCTCAGGTCACCGTCAAGGCGCCCCAATTGTGTGGCACTTGGTCGTGTGAGGTGGAGTAGGAGAGATGGAGTGAAGCAGGCGTAAAAATGGCAATAGGGGCGCGAGGGACTTGCAGCTGCCGACCTGGCACCTGCAGTCTCGAAGACAGTAGTAAACATTCGAGAACAGTGTGGATCAGTTGACAAAACCGTTCGCGGTCAGAGACGCGTTAATCCGAAGACCAAACAAAAGGGCGACAACAGTTACGATTGGGTATCATTTGCGACAAGCTGAAGGGCTGTCTGAATATAAAAGGGAAGGTTTTAAAAATGAAGCATTTAGAATCGTACTTCAGTTGGAGTACAACTTGAGTAATAAAGTTTTAAAATGAGTCGCACATTTCATCGCCAAACCCCCTCCTCCAAAAAAATTTGAATAAAATTTAATTTTTTTTACTGTTTCTGAGGCTACTCTAGAACAATTACCTGAGTCGAAGTATGTGTCAATTCGGTGTATGTATGAGTGTATGTGCTCTCGAAATTAACATGTGGATAAATTGTTTTAAACTAAAAGGAATTCTTTTATTTACATTTGTTTATACACCACGATTACTTCCACGTGCACAAGAACTCTTTTTATTGTTCAGAATTATGTATAAGGTTTCTTCTGGGTTGAAAATTGAAATTTTCTCGAAGCTGAACGCTCACACACACGGTGTAGTGAGTGCCAATATATTCATCATTACTAAGATTCTCGTAATTTATTTCCCATAATGGTGTATTTACATCCACGTAAACTGAATAACATAACAGTTCATATTATTATCCGTACTGAACGCAGTTCTGGTTCATTCCGATCCATTTCTAGCCCCGTTTCCTTCGCGAACGGATCTTGAAAAAAGACGCGGAGGAAACATTTTATAAGAGTGGAGACCGATTCTCGGATGCCGAATAGTTTTTAATACTGGGAGGTAGTCGTGTGTTAAATTGATATTGATTTTTGATTGGATATTGGTTTTTCGCTCTTTGTAACGCGATTCAAATCAACTAGACAGAAAGGAACTCGTAGCTCGCCCTTTCGCTTATTTCACTATTGACTTTCCACCTCCCTTCTGGCTGTGAAGTTCCATCTTCTGAGCATTCCACCCTTCCCTTGGCGCCCTCTTCGCAAGACCCTCGCTGTGCGATGCGGCGCAGTGGGTGATTGTGTCGAGAGCTTGACAAAATTCTCTTCAAAGCATGATTCTCTGACAATCTGCATAAATCGTGAATGGGTTCCTGTTTCACGAGACCCTAGTCAGAATTTAAGAAGTAAATTAAGGAATTAAATAAATAATTAAAGACGAATATATACCGTTCGTCCTTAAAGGTCGTAAGTCTATTATTATTTATTTAATTTGATTATATAATTGATGTTAATTTCGTTAAATTTAAGAATCTAAATATAAGAAGCCGAGTGAGCGTGGCTCAGCTCAGAGTTGCTGGTTGAATAGCAGGGATTCGATGGAATGGGCATTTTCATCTCACTGACTCCCAGACCCCTGAATATCGATGTGGAGAGTATAAAAAATAATAGAAAAATACAGTTAACACCATTGGATTTGTCATTTTGTTCTGCTTATATACAATTGTAAATATTGTTATACGTGTGAATATTAATTTTCTAAAACCAGAAATGTTCGAGAAAAACGTGATATTTTCCGATGCGTCGAAACGCATTTTTTATTTAAATGAACTAAAAGAGCGAAAAATAATTCTTATTCAGCTAATGATTGCTGCTGTATTTATGACAATATTTATTAATTTCCAGCTTCTACTTGCAAAATATAATGAGTTATTACTCTGGTCAATTTTTGCAGTGTTTTTGAAAAAGTCACATTTTTAGGAATAAAATGTATATTGTCGCTCTCAGAAGAATGCCTTGATTGTGTTGTAATAGAATTGAAACGTTTAAGACTGTTTACTCAGTCTCCAGCAAGTGATAAATAAAACCATGTTCCGAAAATCGGTCAGGCGCGTTGTTGGCGATGTCGTATTCAGTCAACAGACTTAACTTCACAGCTGGCGAAGTTAAACTGTCAGTGGAGTGATACGCGCGGCAACATCGCCCGTGATTGTAAAGCAACGCTGGCCGCTAATTGAAAATGGGGTTAACTGTTTTTTTCCTACGATTTTTATTGTGCTCTCCACAGCTATTAGAAGTCTTGGGTGTATAATAAAAAAATCCGATAGTAGTGCCAAGGCCAAGAAATTGCGGAGCTCTACCCTCTGCAAACCCCTTGGACACCTTCGGGGCCTGTTGTGGGACAGTTTTACTTTTTCGAATATGAGAAGTAGTATTCTGTGAAGGGGTTTGGGAGGGAAATAAAATGTTACATTCCCTAATCTTGCTCCAAAATGTATTTGTCGGCGATACAATGAAAGAAACATAGTTCGCATACATTTCGGGAATGAAATGGTCCATTCCACGGACCATAGAGCATTGCCGCAAAATTATTTTCCTTTTCTGTTACGTGTTTACATATATTTAACAAAACAGAGAAGCATATTTTAGTCCTTGAAGAGGCAAAGTTTTGTGATTAATCATTCGTGATATCTCTTTGTGTGCTATTTAGAAAAAAAATGCAAATACTTGCGTTGTATTTTACAGAGTAAAAGAAAATATATCTATGAAGGAAGTTGCGCGCACAAATTGAACGGGGTGCAGCATGTCTCTTCATTCGTAGAGTCTTAGCCTCATATTTTACTTCTAGAAGAGAAATGGGTTCGGTAAATAGAGCCCCAGGATGTAAAAATGATCTTAGTGGAAATAAGAAATGCGGTAAATTGAGTCTCGAGCTTCGGTGAAAGGGTCAATACCTACGAGGAGATAACGCATTGGGGATAGCGGATTAAAAGCTGGTGGTTCACTGTCTAGGAAATAGTGGTCTGTAATCCTTAGTAAAAATATCCTAAACGGATCATTTGATTACTTTGAAACATTTATTAAAATTGAAACGTGTTAATTTGCTATGTATGTAGTTACAGTGAAACATTGTTTCGTTAACTATAATATGATCTAAAATGCATAAAGTTATCTGTTTTTGTAGATGTTATTTGTGAAGTCTGTATTCGCGCAACCATTTACAATGGAAATAACGGAATTTTACGAAGATCCCTTATTTTAAAATTGCATTACTCGTTTTTATCTATCTACAGCCAAAGTTGGTATAGTTGTTTCATAGCTGTGCTTTGGGATATTTGAATGTAAGTTTTAGACCGTAAATTCCGTCTTTAGTGAAGGAATAGAAACGTAACTGCTAATCAGTCAATTGAAATGACGTTACTTCGTCTAAGAATAATGTTCATAAAGAATGACAGTTTTGAAAACTATTAAATATAGTGTCTTTTGACAAGGAACATTTAAATGTCACTCTCTGCATGAAGCTATAAAGAAACTAGGATAAATTTTTGGTTCTTCTTTGCCTTGTTATTAGTATTATTCAGTGAAACAGTAAATATTATTTTATTATTACTTGACTCAATATAAAGAAACGAGCTTCAATTCAATTATTCAGTGGAATGAAACGATCCGTTATCAATATTTTCGATATCAAACTTGATTCTATATCAATTCCCCCCCCCTCTCCCACGAAGGTAAAAGTTTCAAGTAGTTATGTAGTCTTTCATAGATATTAAAGAATTCTATTTTTTAAATTTTTCATTCAGCGAACATTTCTTCTCGCTTCATATTCCTGGGCAGGGGACTGGGCAACACCGAAATACAAACTGGCGGTTTAAGAGTAACCGAAGTTTTATATTTGATTTATCCACGTTACTGATACGTCGTTTCTACCACAGTCATTAATTAATTTTATCATTCCCATTTTCATTCCTTTATTTTAATATCTTGTGGCACAGGACATTGAATCCGTCCACGATGAATAAATTCATTTCTGTCTCGCTTCTCATCACATCCATCTTCTGCAATATGTGCGTGACACCAGGTAGAAACTTTCTGAACAGTAAAAAGAAAAATTATAGGAAAAATGAAACATCGCCCTGGATTCCCACCCTTACCTCCCTCAATGATCCGGGACTCAGTTTATGCCTCCAAAGGGACACCCGGGACTGAATTTACCTAGTACATAGGCCGTCGGGACTCAGTTATTCGCACACCAAGAGACATACTGCCATGACAGATAAACTTGTTTAGAGACTCGCACTTTTTGACATTGCTTTGGTATTTTGTTCCATGATATTGGATTGTGGTCAATGAATTTTTCATGAATCTTCGGAAACTAGAATCCACTTCCAAGATAATCGATCTAGCTCCATCCAAATTAATTTTGTCCTTTATTTTTTTCTGTTCGTGCACTGTGCGTCGGCGACGACTAAACTAAAAAGGAAGGATGGAAGTGAGGAGTGACCCGCATCCGAACAGGATAAAACTCGATTAATTGGATGTCTTCAACATAAAGGGTGATCTCGGCAAGAAAGATGAAAGCATATTCGTGAAGGGAAAAAAGCATTTTCGTTTTGTTTCGGGCTCTTGACACCAAGTTCCGTCTGGACAAAAGCATTAGTACGCCCCGTTTAGTTGACGCAGTAAAACTTGTTCGTTCCTATATCTTCAGAAGATTGGTTTCTATTACTGATTACTGTCTTCCAAATTTGTGTGTGTTGTTTTGTAACTTCATTTTCGCAACTCCCGACCATCTTCAACGAGGACGGTACTTCAAAGAGATTTCGCGGAATACTTCGAGTACGAACGAAAGTGAACTGTGTTCCATATATTGCGCGTTTGTCATACAAATTCATCGGCGTAAATGTGTTTGCTGGTACAAAATGTTTACGTCCGTGTGAAATGCCTGCCTAGGTGCAAAAACTTTACTGAAGAAGTTTCTTAAGACGAAAAAAAGGGAATTGTTTCTCATTTATATGTACCTTTAGGAATTAAAAACAATTTTTGTAATGAATACTCATTGCGGGCTATTCATTCGTGTAAAAATAGTAAAAATGTAAAATAGTTTTTTCAATTCCATTTCATATTTCTCAATTCAGGAGGTAACGCAACTAAAAGAACTGAGGGTGTAGTGATTCATCCCAGGATCCGCTCGTTACGTGTGAGCTAGAAGCGCACTTTCGAAAAAAAATAAAATCAGTCAGTTAACTTGCCCGTCCTTCTATCCATCTTCATTTAGCTGAGTAATAAAATTTCCTTCTTTATCAGGTACCGTGAAAAAAGGTTTGCATTTTACTACAAGTTTTATATATAGTCTCTATCACAATACGTAAAACTTATGCCTTCTTCCTTTTTTCATTTCTTTTGGTGGGTACACTCTTATCAATCAGTTAAATAATTGATATTTCACGGATTGTACCGGAATCAAAAGAAGTTCTTCAGATTGTAAAATGCGACTTGTTCCACGCATATCTGCTTTTCAAATAAATGGTTCATTGAACGGAAATTTGTAACAGATCAAGCGATTTTATTGATCGCAACTCTACTTCCATCATCTTAATTGGAGAATTTCTGATATAATTGGTTATTTCTTAAAAATCCGTTTGACTTTAGTAACTTTTTCATTACTTTTAAATATTTTTAATGAATCTTGGAACATCACACCGACAAAATTTTTTGTCGGACCTCCTCGATTTCTCAGAATTTAGTTCGCAAAACAATATTAATGTCGAAAATGACAATTTTGTCTACAATTAGAGGGCGCAAATCTTTGCATGAACGACCAAATCAAGTAGAAAATTTACTGTGTTATTTAATAAATCATATAGTGTCCACATAATGGTAAAACACAAAAAATGAAAAAAAAACTTTTTGTACAGGTTTGTATCATCATCAGGTAAAAAGATAAAAATGTCTACGTATGAGCAACATATTCAAGTCAAGATAAATGACGAATGTGGGATGGATACCAAATATCAAACCGCCAAATAATTCTTATAAAAAGGAGTTTTCACACACACACACACACACACATATATATATATATATATATATATATATATATATATATATATATATATATATATATATATATATAATGTAACATGTCAAACTGTCAACCAATACACACAATAAAAACGAGAAAAAATCAATTATTTAAGAAATAATAGAACAAACCATTTTTGTACGAAAACTGAGTATTAAAATAATGTCACAAATTGTAAGTAATTTTTCTGTACCTTGAACACTGAGAGAACAGGTTTAGATGTGAGACCCAAAAGATTTATCCAAATTATTGGATGTGACATCCCAACCATTGGCTGAGTCAACCGAACCTTGGATTATCCGAACTATAATGTTGGGCTATCCAAAGGTTTGGAGAAATCCTTTCCTTCCTCTGAATTTGGATCTCCCATCCAATCCTACGGTTTTCACGTGTATAGTGTTTTATCTCAGAGTGATTATGCGTACTTTTATTACATTTTTTACGAACCGGTTCAGATATCATCCTTTTGTAATGGCTGTCTTCAGTAGTCAACATTGAGTATCATTCCATTAGAAATCAGTTCTATGAGATAATTTTTTTAAAAATATTTTGTAATTTGCTATTTGTCTCTTTTTGGGGGGGGGAGGAGGGGCACGAACCTTCTGTGTCCTCCCCCCTTTTGATCCACCTGTGCTCCGAAGCCGTGGACGCACTACTGACCCTGTCACCTCGAATCATCGCGACGTCGCGCGAAAAAGCCTCGTAAAATGTTCTCGCACCCGAGAGTGGCTGCCGCGGTGGGCAGCTGGGGAGAACACGTACCGGAAACCGGTCGGTCGCCATGACGCATCCTACGACTTCCGGCCTTTCAGTGCACTCTGCTTCCCGTGGGCCGCGACGGTGCTCATCGCCTCCCTGCACGTGGTTGGCCGGGCCGTGGAGCCGACTCAGGCAGTTGGTAGCGACTTATTCTTCGCTCGCCGTTTGCAGAGAAATAATATCTTTGATTTTCTAAATTCCTACTTCCGTTAGTTCATGGAATGAGTCATTTTACTCAAATTCTTGTCCTTCTGGTAAAAAAACTGCAATTCGCGAAGATAATGGTTTGGTACATTGGATCTCTTGTACGTTGTACTATATCTAGTAGTTTCATCTTCGTTTAGATCTAGGCAAATTTATCGCAAGTTTATCTTCTGTTCGATGCCTAGGAAGTATTATTCACCTCTGGATGTCTTCTTTCCTTTTCTATTAGAATGAGACTATTCAAATTACATTTTTATATTCATAAACTGAAGAATGCATTGATACAGCTGAAGCTGAATATCATTCTTTTCAGTTCATTGCAAGAATTATCATTCTCTTTTCATCAATGATTTCTTAATCGTATACTTTAAGTACGTTACTTCCAGATTAATTTTTGTTTTCTTAGTCCGAAGACTTTTCTTGTCTCATCTCTCTACTCAGCAAAACGAGAAACCCTCGTACAGTTACTTTTTCTGCACTTGACACAGTAATTACTGGAGCTGAAATAACGAAACAGCCCCATTTCGTGTGCGACTGCATACGTGCAAAATTTTTCTAAAACGAGCTACTTGAAGAATTGCCACTTGGATACACTAGGAAGAGAAAAATTTGGTGGTACTGTGGCATATTATTTTTTTCAGTTAAATAGCCAGAAGAACGGAAAGAACTTTATTTATGGGCGATGAGTACTTACAAATATCTACTGTTTGGCTTTATTTGGGTTGGGTTCCAAAGAATTTAGTCAAAGTATGAGAACAATGAATGGTGTGAGGAGATAAACTAAGAATAAAATATAAATAGAGAGTACAACAAAGTCTAAAATACTCCTTTTATGGGACCAGAAAATCTTGCGATAAAGGTGGTATAATCCTGATGATGGAACTCTTCATCAATATTATTAAATGACTGTTCTCTCGTGTAATATTTCAATATTAGCCTTCTCGAAACAAGTTTTAAAAAAAGTTATCAATGATTACTTTAAATTAAAACTCGTTAATGGGAGCAATTTTCTGGGACAAATCTTCTCTCCCGCACCAAATCGTTGAATAAAATATCTGTCGATACCCGAATGTTAAAAAACTAGAGAAAGTGATGAGAATTTGTGCCAAAACACGCGAAGGATTTAGTATTTTATCTGCGATCATCTAAAAGGAAACACTAAACTACGTGAATCGACGAAACACAAACATTTCATAAATTATTTGTATTCAGAAAAATGAGTGAATATCTCCGTTACATGTTGCATGCTTTTGGAAAGACTAAGATTTGCTTTGTACACGAAACCCTGTTGCTCTCCCTTTTGCATGGAAATATCAAACCCTTATCCTCAAATGTCAAGGAGAAGAAAATATGTCCTCCTTTTCACGAAAGGAATTACAAGTTTTCCTTCAAATGCGTGTCGCTTAGGAATGAGGCAGGAAGCAATTACTTATGCCATTACGAAAATTACAAATTCAATTTAGTTTGGGGTGGAACAGAAATTCTCATTTGTTTTCTTTTGACACTTTGTTGCTTTTGTCAAATTTCATAATAAATACATTGTTACTCGTATTTTTTCGAAAAAAGTGCTATTTAGGTTGTGACACTACGACCGTCACATGTCAGGACGAAATGTCTTAACGTTTCGCGGGAGATAATGTTAGCGAATTCTGACACACACACTTATCACCGTGAAATTATAAAAATAATTTCTGGGTCAAATTCGTAACATCTTGAGGTTGTATCCAACATTTTCTTGCTTTATTCATGTATCATGATCATGAAAAACAACGCTCGAGAAATATCTTGGACATCTCAATTATTATCAACTATCTATTATTTTTCCAGATCCACTCTCGAATTTCGTCACGACCTCTCATTTGTCTACTTTGATTAAAAGCAACCGAAATTAATGAATTTTTCATGCAAAATATTTATTATATTCTTATATTAGTTTCACTGTCGCGCCGATGAACTGAGAAGTAAAATATTTTTCGGTAATATGGAGTTGTTAAGTTTAATACTTCCTTTGAAAGGTGTAAACATTGGTGGGAGGAGGGGAAGGAACATTACATTCAACTCCAAAAATTAATATGTATGTAGGTTCGTAGTACATGTCTTAGTTTATTTAGTCAATTGTCTTTCAAATTAATTGAACGCTGTCAAGGTCAGCATCTTGACATTCTCTGTGGATCCTCAACCATCGCTGTGTTACGGAATTTTCGACCTTCTTATTAAAGTCTCCTCCACTTGCTCACACTGACACCTCCACAATACCATCTATATAACGAAATATACGCTAATTCTTGGTAGAAAATCCACTTATTTAAGAACCCGGAGTATATTATACAGGAAAGCAAATATTCCGTATGTTCGTAGAAAAATAGGATATTCTAAGGTGCTCGCTTCGCGCTCAAAGATTAATTCCGGAAAGGGGTTCTGATTAATACAGGAAATATAGCCAAACTATTAGGACAGTAAGTAGAGGAAAATATTCTAAATTTGGGTTAGGGAAAATAACAACGCATAGATTAAATCGTGGTCAGGACTCCCAATCCAATACGGCAATAGACATGATTGAAAAAAAGGACAAATTCAGTTCTCAGATTTAATGGGATGTACTGCGAAGTAAGTCTCTCTGCTACCACGAGGAGTTGAAGGTTCAGATATTCTCCTTATTCATCCAACTACTTTGTGAAGAGTTTCTATAACACCATTTTTGAGTCGGAGGCACGCTGAGTGTAAAGCTGTAACCCGAACTCGAAGAATAATTGGCACACGTAGGAAGTTTCCCGCGAGTTAGCAAGACGGAGGCAAGTGTGTATGAGAACGCCAAACGCTCAAGAGCGCGGAGTTCACCACAGTCCGTTTTCAATATTTTACTTACACGGATAGAATGCTGAATATTTTACGTAAATGGAGTATTATTTATCTATTTATGTTTTTAATTAATTAAATCTTTATTATAATTTATTTATTTATTTATTGAATAGTCAGTTTACGTCAAAAAAAATTCAGCGTTCTATCAGTAAGTAAATTATTGAAAATTAATAAACGTGGTATTTGTTAGTAATAATAAATAAAAGAACTTGCTATAGAATCATTCTAATTAACTTCACAAAGTTACTGTGCTTAAAACAATGACTTGCTGTGTTCTGATGTTCACGGTATAGGTAAAATATTGAAAAAAATATTTGCAAAATTGCAAAAAATAAAAATGGAAAAATATTTTGTGACTCCCTGATATTTCTATTTGTGTATTACGTTCTTCACTCAGAGATAGTAATGAGTCATCACTGATGACATGCAGTCGTCAATTTCATATATACTTCGGTTCCATGCCGATTAGTTTCTGTGTTTTCGTACCTTGACTACCACTGTGACTGGGATTTGGGATGACACACGATGATCTGCTCCCGAGATTCAATCTAACCTAATAACGACAGTGACGGAAGCGAAAATAGGATGATGCAACACCTCTGAGATGTTGAGGGAAGGGCCAGGAATGAGAAGTAGATGAAAGATGACTCATATTCCTACATTTGATACTATGAAAAATGGTGCAATATGTTTCAGTTAAAATGTTTGATGATTTTTTACGACAAATTTCCACTAATTGAGCAATGATGAAAAATATAAGGCAGTAAGAATTTGCTTGCCTCTCTACACTCCTTATCAACTACGTAACATTAATGTAAGTATTAATTAATGCAAGTAAGTAATTTGATATTTTTAGTCCAAACCCGAAATGAAATATAACTGATAGTAATCAAATAAATTTGAGATTGAATCAAAATTAGTTTGATGAACATTTGTCGCGATGAGCATAATTTTGTATTCGTGGCATTGCTATTTTCATGCGACTTATACAGACCCTTTTCATGGGGATCGGCGGTGCTGGTGTGAGTTCGGATAAGTGATGGCCTTAATGGTGCACATCTTGGGCGCAAAATCCCTCTTCGTCGTTATCTCATACTACTCGGTTTCTCATAGTCTCCCTGTTCCGCAATCAAGTACTTCATTCTCCGTCCTTTCTTCCTCATTGTCAGTATCGCCCACACCGCCTCCGCATCGATATCCTATTCTTTGTCCTCCAAGTACACGCCGAAGTGAATGCTAGTCTCATGACGCCGATGTGCTCGCCGTCGTAAGTGATGGCTACGCCGTGGCCACTTCACCATGGACCTCTCGGACCACATTCCCCTCGCCGCGCGTCCGCTAATGCGTCATCAGCCCCAGTGGTGTCTCGACCGCTGCCTCCCGACCCCACTCGCAATCGACCGCCACCGCCCCCGCTCACTCCTTCCCCTTCATTTACGATCGACCGGCGGCTTCTAGCGTCGACGCGACCATCCGCTATGATTTACGGGCTTCTAAGAATAACCCTTGTACAGCTTACCATGTACAAGGAACTTATTTTATCTCCCATCTGCGACAGATGAACTTGAGCGCCTCTAAATGGTTTATTATGTGAGAAAATTGTACCTCCGAGAGAATTCTTTCCCTTGTACATTTTTTAAATTTATTTTCAAAGTATTTTACATTTTTCAGAAATGAATTTTATCACTTCTTTATAAGATGTCTTGTCACGGATGATCATATTATACTTCATTTTGTTATTTTATAAATTCCCGTCTTTGTGACCTCCACAACCGAGAAAGTAATGTACAATACTTATCGCCTACTTCAACGTTTTTTCTTCTTTTTTCGAATGAATGCATCGGAACATTAGCAGAATACTAATTATCTGTTGTGCACTAGGACATACGAGAGCGTACGTACAGTTATTTCCGAGGTGTATTTATATATTGCCTGTTGTCGCATGTAACCCTACGCTTGGGAAACGACGTAAACCAGGTTTGGTTATACTCCAGATAATTTAATTCAGGGTTTAGTGACGACTCCAGCGACTTTTCTGAGCTAATTTTCGTTGCTTTGTGAAGTAAAATAAGATTTAGAAGACGAGTCACGTTGTCCTGCTGGCAAATTTATACGTTTTACCTTCGGAACTTATCAATTCTTATTGAGGTACAAGTGTTGAAAGAGTACAGTGATACGTAAAATTATTTCTAGTTTTTTGTAGCTACAATTTTTTGGACGCTTATCAAGCATCCCAATATTAAATTCCTGTTGTATGAAATATTGAAAACGAGTATTCCTTTTCTTCATTTCTACCTTTTCAATTTCTACCTTTTGTTTTTACCTGCAACTAAAATCTGATTGCGTTAGTTTTACCAAATTCAACGTTATATCTATTTTTTGTTTCAATTTCATGGAACATTTAAGCAGAGCAGGGAAGGTAGAGACGAAACTATGCAGAACACATCCTATGGAATTGCCGTTGGTACGATGAGGAAAGGTGAGTACATTATCGAGTTGATAAGGCACGGTCAAGAAATAGGAACAGATGCAGGTGTTGATATCTACCAAACCGTTAGATACTCACTTTGAGGAATACACAACTAAGGTTATATCTATTTTTTAAAGTGACGCAATCAAATATATGTAAATATTACTATTTGATACGCTATATATCGATTCTAGAGAAAAAAGTGTGGAATGCAAGATTTTGTACTTTTTAAAACAAACAATTTTTATTTACGGAGCTTTTCGTAAAAATCAATTTTTCTCAAAATGTATACAAAAAAGCATATTTGGATATAAAAATTGTTAATAACATTAATATATATGTATACAACTTCTGAAATTATTTTGTTTACATTCTTGCTCAATATTTTGACGCGTTTTGCGATTACGTCAAAAGATTGACAATGGCCGACAACACAGAAAAGGAATGCAAATAATTATTTATTAAAAGTGAATGACTATGTATCACTGAGTTCTTGGATCGAGCGCATTGTTTCGCGAATGCCAGAACACTGTGCGCTCCATCAGCCACTCGCGGTCGTTTCGCACCCTCCCGCTTCGCAATCTGCGCTTCTAGAAAAGGACCCACTCTTGCCGCCACACAGTGCGCTCGGCGCGTCCCCGCCGCTCCCCGCGAAATACAATAACCCTAATATTGCCGCGCATTACCGCCACACTGTGTTCTCTTGTACAAACCACAATACCGCGAGATCCACCCTCGACCGTCATACCGCGTCGCATCCCCGCGTGTCGTCTCGCCGCCTCCGCGCCGTCGGAACAATCACGTTTCCAGTGCAAAGTGGCGCGTCATCTTTCTTCACACTGAGGATGCGCAGGTCGTTTTCCTCGCCTGACGCGATGTTCCAAAGAACCCGAAGCTCGCTGTCTGCGGAGAAGCCAAAGTGACTCCGATCTGAGACACTACGATAAAGTTTGATAAAAACTTGGACTCATTTCAATTTTTTTTATTGAATTTCAAATTATAATCTCGTTGAAGAAATGTATTGTAATCTTGTAATAATTATAGCATAATTAAATTGATTCTGAGAGCTTAAATACTTGAAATATTTATGGTATTTTCGATGGAAAATTTTTATTTAATTATTATTCAAACTTCAATATTTAAATCGAGTCATACATTTTTTAATAAAATATATGATCTTAAGGAAATTTTCCTCTTTTTCTTCTTCTGCACGCTTTATACGTGGCACGGTACAGTTTCCAAAACGGAATATTTGAATTTTGTTTTAAAGGACCATTCTCTACTGATTACATTATTTTTATTTGCTGCGTTGTTTGTTTCTTCTATATTAATTACTCATTTAACTGAAACAATATTTTTATGAGGAAGACTTAAAGGTGAATTATAACTAAATCTATTCGTATGAAATGCTTGAAAAAATATCAACGTAGATTCCATTAAAGGGAGTTAATCATACGGACCAGTGAAGCACGAACGAAATCACTTTCGGTATTCTCGAAGTTACAAGAGAAAGCTATGACAATAAGGCTTTTTAATTATTTGGATCGAATACAATTTTTTAGCAATAACCAATACGTTTTCAGAGAAAGGAAATCCGCGGAGAATCGTTGATTAACTTATCATGAATATGTACAACAGTTCTAGATCTGTTAAGACTACTTCCGTTGAGACTGAAAATTTACAGAAAGTATTTGATTAGTTAATCTCGATAAATTTCTAAAAAGTGGAAACTTCTGGCATTAGGAGCATACCCTTCTTCGATTTCTTTCTGATCGAGATCAACAGGTCTGAATACAGCCGCTCCAACTACAACCATCGCGACTACATCGAATATATTCGCGCGGATCTCTCGAGAAAAAACGCGCCTGAAGTTTTTCAACAAGTAGGATCCAAAATATTTCTACTTCATTTACTTTTACAGTGCTTATTTCTTAGGTTCGTAATAAACGCTTTGCGATCTATACGCGACATATGTACAGTAATGGCTCGTATAGTTCAGGAAGCAACATAAAATAGTATCATACAGTAGTTATGCTTATACTAGTTCGTTGAACATGATATACTGTAAATTTTGAGTCAGTACTACTTACCTAACCCACTTCGCTGATTACACGGTAAAAACGATTTTTGAGAACATATGTCAGTTACGGTTGTTATTGTGAGGCAGAATAGATGATTTTAATTTTCCTCCCCACTTGGCTTATGGTAATGGTACCTGAAGGATCGACAGCGTTACAGAGTCGATAATGTGACACTTCCGATGTAAATACATTGTTCCGTTAAAAAAACAATAAAAGTGACAATTTTTCTGCACTTAAAAATGCTACAAATCGTTTAAACACCTATTATTATCTCTGTCGCGACAAATCTTGGTGAAAAGCACACTGCAAAATCGTAATTCGTTTCGGAGATATTCTGAGATAACTTTTTTCCGTTTCAGGAATATAAACTTGGGAGAATCATGATTGCATTTACTATAGATTCTCCGAGGTCTAGTCAACATTTACTGTTAAAAATGATTTATTTGATGTTCTGTTCGTATGTGGGCTAATATTTTTTTGTGGGGTTTTAGGGCTCGTCAACGTCAAGGTCATTAGAGCCCTTGTGTAGGCTAATATAGGTAAATCAAAATATGAGGCCAAAATTCCTTGTCGTGTTCTCAAGTGGTACGAATTTTCTTTTCAATAATTTTTTAAGTGACCTTTTACAGGTAATCAGCCGCTTTGATCAGAAATGTTCTCTGGTACGAAATGTGCGGTATTCGTGTACTTCCAGTTACGACCTTATTATCAATATTTTTTATTTGAAATATACGTGAATCCTTATTGGATAATCGAACGTGGAACGAGACCCGCGGATCGTGTGCTGTTCCTCCACCCTTTTCCGATGTATTGGATTTCTCTTGACTTGCCGTGACTTCGCTCGGTGATTATGGAACGGGCGATGGAGTGAGGCTCGAAGGAAATGAGATAACCGCGCGAAACCTCATGAACAAGTCGTTTCGTAGACCTCAGATTGACGCGGGACAACCTTGGGATAGAACTACTATTCCCCCGGGGAAGATGGATGCTGTAGACCGATGTTCTTCTCCACTCGCGAACCTGGAGATGGATCGGAAATTCTTCGTGGAACTGCTGATGGCTGGGACAAAAAGCGATCTGAATCGTTTTAAAATGAATTGAAATAACAGATTAACTTGTGTGATATTTGTTGCGATATCTACGGTACTGTTTCTGGGAGACATAATGTTTACGTAACATTTATTAAATGAATTTCTTTTTTAATAACAAGTTTCAACAAAATTTATAGACAAGTAAAAAGTATATTAAAACAAAAAACTGTGTTATTAAAGGTTTCCGTATAATTTGATTTATTAAAATATTACCTTCTGCAATTGAAAATGTTTTATTAAACAAAAATGGGAGATGGGGCAGGGATTCAATCCTGGTACCGTCATCTCTACACACAGATGCGCTTACCACTGCGTCATACCTCTCGCTTCCCGATAGAAAAATTCGATGACACTTCTATGCTTTCCGGTCTTTACAAATTTTATATTTTGCGTTCGAGCATTCGGGTATATATAAATTTATTCTCCATCATTCGGGTGTATATAAATAACGTAACGAACCGTCCCACTTCAGGCTTAAGTTTCACGGAAGGTTGAGCTCTAACAGATGTGGCCACCATATCGCTCTGACCAGTTTAATCCTGGGATAGACCCAGTATTCATTTTACAGCAGACTGTTGGCCAGGGAGTCTGTTTGGACGTTGAGGTATAGGGTAAATTCCCGCACCTGCCAGGGATCGAACCCCTTCCGTCCTCTGAACCACCGCTCAACCCACTGAGACACGTTATTTACACTTAGTCGTATAACTCCATATTATTTATATTATTAGTCGTAATACTTTTTTTCCATAAATGGTCTCACTGAACGGTGTGTACTGAACGGTCAATTCCCCCAAAACATCTCACCGAAGCGGAGATGGGAGTCAACTTTGAAGGATTAGACGTATCCCGACATATGTTGACCTACCTTATTGACAAGCATTCCGCATGCGTGGCACAGTTTGCTGACGTGACGCAGCGCGGCTTTAGCTAGATTGCAAGTGCGAGAGGCGCTGCGCCGCGTCGCGTCAGGCGCCCCCGCGCCGCGACGTGCCGAGCTCTGCTTGCCCCCGTTGCGTGTCTCCCGGCGCCGCGCGGAAACAACTCGTCCACCCTCCCAGAGACGCAAGGCAGCCCCGCTTCCGCCGCGTGACCGCGTCCTTCGCTGCCTCTGAATATTTCATAAGCGCCTTCAAGGGCTTTGGAGAGGCAGGGAGACGAAAAAGTTTATGGAAGGAGGAGTAAGCGGAGGAGACGAGGAAAGAAAGGGGGAAGAAAAATAGTATTGTAGATTGAGGGAGCGTGTGAATACTTATGCAATTTTTGGATGGATCACAGTATACAGCGTGATAAAATAAATGGAAAAGGAGGCCGTGATAGTAATAGAATTTGAGGGATAAGGAATATTTAAAAATGGTCACAAGATGAAAGACGTTGAAGATAATAATGATAGGAGAGGGGAGTGTTAATTGGAAGGGAAAATTTTGATTACAATCCATTTTTCCTCGAAGGGGGAGTTGTGTTGAACGCAAAATTTCGAGGTGTGTAATGTTCCGAAATGAATTTCCAAAAATAACGAAATATTTTGACCAATTCTCAGAGCATAGTAAAGAGTATGGGAATTCCAATCCATTTTGTGAGCCTCAGATGTATTTTGAATGCACCAACATAACTAATTCTTCATTACTTAATATCTCTTATGTACTCTGAAAGACAAAAATTCGAAAATACGACAGGAAATCATTACAAAATTAGCTCTTTCTGTGTGTGTGTGTGAGAGAGAGAGTGTGTGTGTGTGAGAGAGAGTGAGTGTGTGAGTGTGTGTGAGAGAGAGTGAGTGAGTGTGTGAGAGTGTGTGAGAGAGACAGGGAGAGTGTGTGTGAGAGAGAGGGTGTGTGTGAACGTGTATGAGCGAGAGTGTGTGAGTGTGAGAGAGAGTGAGAGTGTGTGTGAGAGAGAGAGAGTGTGCGCGAGTGTGTGAGAGTGTGTGTGTGAAAGTGTATGTGAAAGTGTATGTGTGAGAGTGTGTATGTGTGAGAGAGTGTGTATGTGTGAGAGAGTGTGTATGTGTGAGAGAGTGTGTATGTGTGAGAGAGAGTGTATGTGTGAGTGATAGTGTGTGTGAGTGAGAGAGAGTGTGTGTGAGTGAGTGAGAGAGAGAGAGTGTGTGTGTGTGTGTGAAAGAGTGAGAGAGAGAGTGTGTGTGTGAGAGAGTGAGAGAGTGTGTGAGTGAGAGAGAGTGCATGTGTGTGAGTGAGAGAGAGTGCATGTGTGTGAGTGAGAGAGAGTGCATGTGTGTGAGAGAGTGTGTGTGAGAGAGAGTGTGTGAGAGAGTGCGAGAGAGAGAGTGTGTGAGAGAGTGTGAGAGTGAGAGAGTGTTAATCAACAATGGATCTTTTTAATCACTTATTTTATCCATTAACTTTGTCTAAATTAAAGCTTAAAATAAAAACGTAAATATAAAAAAACACTGTTATTTATGATACATAACATTATTAACAATTTTAATAAAAATATTTTCATTAAGACGGTATGACATAAAGTAATTTTGTTTTCAAAACTATTTAAAAAATTATACTCTAATAAAGAAGGCTCCGACGGTTCTTTTATTTGCTCCTTGACTACACAACACTTTATTGAACTGGAAATATTAAATGGATTCGAGCGAGAAAAATATACCAATAAAAAGTAATAGTAAACTCTATCTCTTTAGGTTTTTGATAATTCAGAATGGCTGCTCCTACTGAATAGAGAACTAATGGTCAAGTTAGGAAAATCTGTTCAAACCTCTATTAGACAGAAATTTCCTCTTGAGATGAATTAGAATACATTGCATAATGCTTATGTTTACGTGTTTCGTACATTTGCCTGAACAGCCATTTGTCATTTTCTATTGTAAATAGCATCATGCGTTTCTATCCGAGAAGTGATTTACCTAGATTCACCAGCGGAAATGCGCACTAATTCAGTTAAATAATATTTTGCCTCGAAAAACTCAAAATATCGTTTTACGTCGACTCCATCACAGATTTATTAACGTAAATTTATAGTCTTGTTGATTTCTTTTCTTCTGCTGACAGTTCTGTTTTTAAGAACCATTAATCGCGATACTAACAATCTTTTGTCCTCTTCTCGTTATTTTTATTTCTTGTTGTGAAATCGATGTTAAATATTTTTAACTGTTGTCCGTTTTCAAGAATAAAGCGGATTTACCTCGGTAATGAACGACTCGAGGTGCTTGAAATAATTTATTATTCAACAATAAGTTTTATTTAATTTTTGCCGTTAGCATTAATGCCAATGAATGTATACTGGCAGGTTTGTGTGAGTTTGTAATTAAAAGTTGCCTGAAGTTCCAAATTGTCAGATCAGGCATGATAATTGGTAGCTTAGGGAGTGCAAAGTTACAGCGCTTGTTAAAATTAATTTGTGAGGAATTGCTACAAAAGACAAAAACATGTCATTTTACAACCCACTTGTTAATGTTCCGAGAGTTTTTAACACTTCAGCGCTGATTTACGATGGACATAGTGTCCTCCTCGATGAATACGGTAATGAAACCTAGCAATTGTGACACACATGTCCATAATTTCAAAAACTCTGTGACAAAAAATGTATTTTACGTTGTTCTCCCAAGCGAGATTCCTAAGTTTCGAATGAAATATTTGTGATGAAAGGTGTAAAAACGTAATATTTGATCTTCTGGAATTGCGGACGGCTAAATGTTATCGATTAACAAAATATTCCGAAGGATTTGGGAATAATACGTGCGGGACGTTTCATAGAATATCGATATCTCTGTGAACTAGAAGATTTAGTTGCAATCATATTGACCTGCAGTGGCGGATCTGTAGGGCGGGGGCTAAGGAGGCTGTAGTTCCCCCCCCGCCCAATTGGACCTGAACTCTTACGAGATATAATTGAAGTTGATAAATGTCATAATTTGTAAAAGTGTTACCAGATTAATAATTGTTATAAGCTATAATTATTATTGTTATTAATAATATGTTATTATTGTTTTAAACAATATAATTGTTATTAATAATACCAGATTGTTAATTATTTATTTGATGCATTTTATTTAAACATAAAATTTATAAAATGTAGTTGTAAAACCATAATTTTTATTCAAAAATGCTCCCCGGTTAACTCCCCCTTCATTACAGTCTAGATCCGCCACTGTTGACCTATTATAATAAAAGATAAATGTGCCCAGTCGTATTAATTAGTTTTAAGTATCTTGATTTCTTCTGCTATATAAAATTGATATTATTATTTCACATAAATGTTCGATATATGTATTGTAGGTACGGTCCTGGAATGATAAAAGGGGCCATTCTAAGTCCCGCGCTCTTGGCAGTTTGGATTTGTTAGGTTTGCAACGCCACTCCTCTACGACGGGGAAAAAGCTCCTCACTTTCGTTCGACCAATCGCAGGCAAACTTGAAACTGCTTCCATATTTGGCAGACCAATAGAAGACTACTACTGGTGAATATATCCCTAGTAAATCGTAACGAGAAAAAATGTATTATTATGACGCTATTAAATAAATATTTTGTAAATTTTTATTATACACGTCTTGGACTTCCTTTACAAAAAATATTCTTTATGTTCTTAACTTCAATAACCTTTATTATTCTCTATATTTCAATTACATCTCAAGTTTCGTTGTCTCACAACGCCGTCCTAGGGAATATAAAACAAATTAAACTTCTCCGTAAAAAGATTTGTTCTTACTGTAAAATCGATATTGTTTAATCACATAATTGAATACCATCGCAAGATATCGTATGAATTTCGTGAGATACGCATTCGGGAATTACTTATTAATATTCTTATAACCTCTGAATTTTATTCAGTGGTGCAAAGAACTTAAGGTCATTGGCATCAATTATTGTGTTGTTCATTGTAATTTCAAATGATATGCAGCTCTTTTATTCTATTCTTAGAGGTCAATTGGAAATCAAGCATTATGGAAAGGAATTTGATAAAAAATGAATGAATAACACTAAATGTTAATTCTAATGATATCTTCAATAATTTTAAACCAATACACAAATTACATCTGTAAGAAATGTATTGATGCAAGATACAACGCTTGGCTGTAATCGTGCAACATAATACAATATACTCAGAGAGTAACATTACAAAAAAGTTTATATTAAGTTCTCAGAAAATATAGCAAAAGGAAAAATGATGATACTTGGTAATTGTGGAGCGTTAGCAACATTATCAAAGAATGATAAATTAAAAGACGTTTGTACGTTGCTCATTGATTTATTGTTAGAAAGGAACATATCACTTTTATTTAAACTTCAAAATACAATTGAGTTGCATTCATGCACATAATCTAAGATTATCAGACAATAGCACATCGCAATAAATATTGCATTTTATTAATTATCTTACATTGTCCCAGATATCAATTTCATTATTTGCTCCACTTTCCTTCGTTACTATCGACATGACGTAGAATTCATTGATTTCAATAGCAGGGCACAAACGAGGCAATTCAGAAGCATTCTTTATATATCTTTTTACGAATCAACATGATTGTTCATATACTGATTAGACTTTGAACATGATTTTAAGAGTAAGGATAAAAAATCAGCGAAGCAATTGATGAGATAACACAAAACTAAATACATAGTGACTAGTGGGTTCCAGCATTCCAGATTCAGGGTCATTTTGTAAGAAGTTATTTTAACGAACGAACAAGATTAAGAAAGAAATGGGTGTCAAAGCAATTCGCAAATTTGAAACAAAATCTGATAACTAATTAATGCAACCTATATATACATCAAATGTGAATTAAATATAACATTGAGACGTATTTAACTTATGAAAAACTAGTTCGCAAACTCATGAATGTTACCAAATGTAGATTTGATCTGAGCAAACACAATTAAACAACCACATCAGTTGTATTTAAAGTTCAGAATATTTCGTTGTTAGATTTACGCTGGTCTTCGAAGATGAAACTTTCATTATTTAGTAGGAATTAGTAGCATTTCATGTTCTATGACCTGAAATAATACCACTTTAAAACGCATCGTTCTAGAAGACAAACATAACTTTGGAGAGCGATCGCAATATCAAATTAGTCATAAGCCATCCATTTCACTCTTTTACTACGCGTGCAGAGGAAGTAAACTAGAATAATAGTAATTCGTTATTGAAAGCACAATATATTTTGCAAGTAATAAAGTGTTAAAAACAGATCTTGCTTACACGCATTCACAGTGACCTGAAAATCAAATATATTCGATATTTTTGACTTGTTGTCATCTCTACGTATTTCTATGGTCTCAAATATACATGTTTTTAGTGCGACATCATCACTTACCGGAACATTTTTTCTTTAGTCTTGTTATTTTGTTTCATAAGAGAAGAAGAAATGATACATACAGAAATACCATAAAAATAAATATATGGAGTTACCAAAATACTTTTGTGGTTTTGGATTTATTATACGCTTCCCACGTTAATTTTTATGGTTAGAATGTTTCTTTCTTATGTCTACATTTTCTTGTAAGTGAAGTTACAGACCCCAGATGTATGTATATACAACCCTTACGAAATCTGACTAAAAGTCGAATCTTTGGCGTTCCAACGATAATTTTAATGAGGGAAACACTCGCTTTCCTATAAATTATAAATATTTATATTTTGGTCATCACTCATTGCTTCTCAGATTGTGTGCTATCCTAGGATATATTGGTCTCTACGCTATTCGAGTATTCTTCTGGAAGGAGAGGTAGGAGTGTGACTAGCGTATTTAAAGGGAATTGAAAAACAGAATATTACAAGACGCTTTTCAAATCGAAACACGAACAGAACAACTAAACATTTCAATGAGTATATTCTTAAATCATTTATTTATATCTTAATGAAACAATAACAAATTTGTTTAGATGTAATTATTGGAAGATTCTACGATAGAAAAAACATGTTTATTAGTAGTCTATTAAGAGGGTTTCTTATATTTTGTTCGTTATGAAGAACGTGCTGAAACTGTAGGTTGTGAAAAAGGAATTCTAAAAATTACCATTTATCTTCATCATAGGTTTCACTGTGTGAAAAAAAAACACTTCTGTTTTGTTTATCCACTTGGAAACCGAAAAAACCTGCATTGAAAAGTGGAAAAAATAGTGTTTCGCGAGACCATCGTCCTAAAACGTACTTGAAGAAGCTAGATTGTTTTTTACAACGAACATCTTATAAAAATTGTTTTGTTTTAAATAAAATTTATAAAATACTCACCTAATTTCAATTCGTAGCATGACATACGGAAAGTGCATATAACATTTTTCTGTACAGAACATTGTGCTACAAAAGTATTAGATGATAAATTTGAGATCCTGTATTAATATATTTTTATTGAAAATATTGTTTGGTTATAAATTACACAATTTAAAGCATATCAATTTTCTACTCATTATACTTATTTATATGGAGTTTGCTTTTACAAATTTCTTAACTTTTGGTGAGTTCAGTAAACAGTGATCTGGTGTATAATCATATCACACGCATTTCTGGCAACTTTAATACAACAAAGTATATTGCATAATTGCCATAGAAATTAGAAACTCTAGAATTGTTTTCTTAATTTTTATCATGATTTTCCGTGATTTTTTGTAGATTGTTTTCTTCTTCACGGAATATCTAAGACTGTAGTCATAGGGTAATTTCAATTTTAAGAACTAAACATAATTTCGTCATGAATGAAATTATTGTATACTATCATTCACAAATAAACAAACTAAAAATACTGTAACTTACGACTTCATGTATAGAAAATATTTTATAGAAATGTTGAACAAAAGTTATAAGTGTACGAAGACGTCGTATACTTAAGATATGTATCAGCACAATGGAGATTGAACTTCGAAAGTGTTCCAATTTCAACTCCTTCCGTTGCTATTAATGTTGCCAGAATTGTAATGCGACGTTGCAGAATTGCCAATATCTCAGCGTATGTTTAAGATTTTCCTGAGCAATGTCAGAGCGTTANTGTCGTAATGCGACGTTGCCGAATATCCTATTTCTCAGCGTATGTTTAAGATTTTCCTAAGCAATGTAAAAAGCATTATCGAAGGTTTCGTTCATTACAGCTCCCAAACAGATATTTCGAGCAGATTTATGGAATAAACCAACTTCAAAAATCTGTGAGCTAATACCACCGTGAATCGAACCAGCGGCATAGCGACAGTAGAGTACTATTTTTATTAGCCAAATGTATTTTTTACCGAGATTAGGTACAATGTTTTTTTAAAAATTCCACGTCTCTATCACAGAAAAAGGTACCAAATTAAAGAAGTGAGAGCGATAGGTTTTAAACAGGCTGATTGGCACATTGCTAAAGTAATGCTCGCTCGACGGAAAATATGAAGTGACCTTACGTAGTTCAAATCCACTTTTATTTGTATTTTTCTTAGTTTGAAACTTTAACATTGAAGACAAAACATCTTATACGCAAAGTATTTAACGCTCACCAAGTTGTGGATTTATTGGTTTGTATTTTTTGAGCCCTTAAAAGGGCTGTTTGGGTCACTTAAGTCCAATACCCACCTCAGTCTATCACTTCTTGCAACCGTTTAGGGATTGAATTAACTAAGGTGGACGCATAAGTCGTGATGTTAGCTATTTCCTCCCACTTTTCACATTGAACATCCCAGAGCGCATCAGTTGAGGTGGATTAGGTCAATTTTCGGCCATGACACGTTTCGTCTCCACCCACACGTTTTCGATTGAGTTGTGATCAGGGGCATGCGGGGGTCAGTGGAGTATTTCCACTTCCTCCTGCTTTGCAATCCATTCCTGCGCCAATCGAGACATGTGGACAAATGAATTATCATACTGAAAAAATAGTTCATCAGGATACAATTACCGCACCGAAGGGATCTCAATATCTTGCAAGATATGAAGATATTGATACCCATCAAGACGACCTTGTATTCTGTGAAGAACGCCTAAACTGCGAGAACTTATCCAGCCCACGCCACAGATACGCGGTCAGATCGTGCTCTCTCTCACATACTCAGGACAATGGCAGGTTCCGCGAGGTCGTTTTACGCGCACAGGTCCGTCATTTGCAGAGGAAAAAACACTCTCGTCTTACAAAATCACGTTTCCCCAATTACGATTAATGTTTTCCTCGGTAAATGCTAACCTATGCATTCTATGTCCCTCGGAAAGCGCCTCCTTTGTCGCTGCCCTCCTAGTTTGGAGTCCATTATCTAGCAGACAGTTTCTAACATTTCTGGCGCATCCGGGAAAATTAGACAGGTGTTTTAACTGTTCTGAAGTGCGGAAAAGATTGTCCTTAGCCTGGTTCACCAAAACAGCATCCTGGGATTGGTAGACACTCGCCACTATCCAGTGCCAGCACGCCTTCCAACGTCCCCAGTTTCGCGATTCTTCCGAACTCACTTGCAAGTTCTTCGACTTAACTCCATATTTCCTTCCAACTGCCGAGGTACTGAAATTGGCACTTTCCACCAACGCAATCACCTTTTCCCTAACGGAGCGCTCGTGATGAGACATGGCAGTAGAATACTTCGCAAGCTTCACTTCGATAAGCTCGTGTAACTCAAGTTCCAACTACAGAGAGATACACGAGGTCGTCTGATCAGATAAGATTTATTGCAAACATTTCTACTTACAGTCGTAGATGAAAGAAATAATTTCAACAAATAACTATACAAAGAAAATTTCCCGAATTGTGTATATATCTCTATGGATTGACAAATTTTCTTTTCATAGAATATTTTTATTTGAAAGTTCTGAGTGTAAAATTAATTTGAAGTGTATTTACCCTCCCAACTGCATGGGAGACGTGGCTCAGGAGAACGAAACCCTACCACGAATGATACGATCAATAAACCACTGGTTCAATCCCAGGTAATACATATGAAAAAAGGTTTTTGAAAGCGAATTCAATCATAAATCAACTGAGTATGAGAGGTGAAATAAACGATATCTTCATGAAAGCTCTCACAATGCTGAGAAAATCTAAATATCCTATTGGGCAACGTCGCATAACGCGTCATCGCGCCAACTTTGTTGGCATCTAAGCAGATAACAAGCTTTTGCAGTTCGTGTCCGTATCATCTGATATATTCGAACGTCTTCGCATTTCTTTTATTTTTGGTCAACGAGTTGAAAAAAAAACGAAACATGAATTGCTAAGAAAATCGAAATTGGCCTACGTTTTATAAGATCTTTATTATTTTAATATGATCTAGCTTCCTCAAGAATTAAATTTGTTTTATACAATAGTCTCGCGTAATTGTACTTTATTCAGACTTTGTATTGAGAGTCTTCCTATTCACACGTTAGAAACACTAAAATTTGATATTGCTGTTTTTGCATTAGAGACAACATGTATTATTTGCCATGTGTGCCATTGAATGAAACCTACAAGTGTAACCAACCCTATCACTTACTAATATCAAACTAATTATAATTAAAAAGTGTATTTTAACATTATGACCAAAAGTCAATAAGGTTGAGAGTGATTTAGAGTGGGATTTAATATTGAGAGTGTTGAATCATAATATTTCTAAACGAATATAACGAATGACGGATAATAAATTTGTCATTTCTCAATAATTCTCTCCATAATCATGATTGACTTCTCGATCGATGCATTTTAAAGTGGAGTTATTTTAGATTATACGACATGAAATCCTACTGAATTAAATAACAAAAGTTTAATCTTCGGTGACCAGCATAAATCCAGCAAAAAATTCTGAAATTTAAATAAAAGTAATGTAGTTTTTTAATTGTGTTTGATCATATCAAAACTATATTTAGTAACATACTTGAGTTTTATAAGTTAAATGCGTCTAAATATTGTGATTGAATTAATACCTCTTATGGATATATTTATGTTTGATCAGTGCTTTCCAATTTGTCAGTGCTTTGTTATCCGTTTTTTTTTCATTCTTTGTCGTTCGTAATCTAATATTTCTATGAAATATCTTGTTCAAAAACAATAATTGCAAGTAATATAAAATCTTCGAAAAACACTTGGATACACAACAAACAACACGTCTTAATTGATGCCAATATCCTTTTATTTCTTTATGCCATGGGCACCTTTGGGGCCTACAAGGAGACATTTTGACTTTATTAAAGAGAATTCACAAGATATAAGCTGATATTTCAATGTTTCGTAAACGTAAGGTTCAACTAACAAACTTATGTGATTGAAGTCTTACAATGTAATCCAGATTGTATCATGGAAAAATAGCTATTTTTCTGCAATATCTATCATTCAGTTACACAGTACCATAATTTACAATATATTCCATTCCATGGCATGTCCTAGTGAGACCATATAATTGCGAATTGATTGAATTTCAAGGAAAAAGTTAAGTTTTTTTGTCTTTATATGTATTACTTGCCATACATGTTTTGAAATGTGTATAAGTAAAAACTAAAAAAATATTTACTAATAATGATAAAATTCAACATTTATCTCCACGAGTTTTATTAGGAATCACTTCGTTGTTTCTGCTCTACCATTAGACCACCAAATATAAAAGCTTCTTTGATGCTACGTTCTATTTGTTAAACAAAAGTGTCATTCGCTTCTCCGTGGTCTTTCCTGGATGAACACTTCTGCGATCTAAATTTCTATTTTAAAAGGCAGCAAAACGTAGAACGCTGTTTAAATACTCCGCATAAGTTACATTAATATTCCAATGAAGAACCTTATTGGTATAATTTTATATTTTTCTTCAAAGTTTTCTGAAAATACGAAATTCTCTAGTTTATTGATAGTAAAAAATTATGTTCATTAGAGGAGATTTCAAGACTTAAAAGAACAAGTTCTTAAAATATGACACTGAATCTAGAAGGCTGAGACCTACTAGTTACAATAACTTCGTAGTTCAATTTTTATGTATCTTGTCAACTGCCTCGCTGCTATTTTATTTTACTGTAAATATTATGCTTAACGTCTAATTAATACGTTTATCATCATAAATATAAACATCAATTTAGGTTCGTAAAAAGTTGTATACTCGTAAAGAATACATCTAAATTACCATGTTCGTTCCGTACTATTGAAATCAATGAATAATACTGAATATCGATGCTAACATTTTAAATGAGAAAGAGTTTTTATTATTAATATTATTATTATATATGTATCAAATGAATTCTGTTATTGTGAACAATAGAAGTGGTACTCTTAAAATTAATCTAAATGAATTATAATTAATTTCCCTGAATTTATGCAAGTGTACAGGAAGGAAAACAAGAAAGAAAGAACGAAAGAAAGGAAATAGAAAAAAGAAGGTGAAAAAGAAAGAAAGAATGAAGGAAGGTAGGAAAGGAGGAAGGTGGGAAGCTAGGAAAGAAGGAAGGAGAGAAGAAAAGAAAACAGGAAAAGGAAGAAGGGAAACTGAAAATGATGAAATTGATTTCTGAAAGAATGAGAGATACTGAATTAATAGCAATATTAATTTTTATATTTTACTATTTTCTTGAATATTTTTCCCGTGTTGGTAAATTATTTAATTTTACCATAATTGATATGCGATGATTTATTGTGTGATTATCTTAATCAACGTGTGAATACAACTCATTTTCATTTGAGTACCTTAATAAAAGTGATTTGTGTTTTTGTTATATTTATTGAAATCTAAGAAATGTTTTTTGTAATATTACTCTCTGAGCAAGTTGTTTAATGTTGCATGTTTATAGCCTAAGCGTTATATCTGGGATCAATATATTTCTAGTAGATGTAATTTTTTTATTCTTTAAGGGGTTAACATTATTTATATCATTAGAATTAACCTTTAGTGTTATTCATTCATATTTTATACAATTGTTATCTATAATTCTTAAATTCTGATTGACATAAGAATAGTATAAAAGAATTGCTAATTATGTGAAATTACGATAGACAATACACTTCATGACAATGAGCTTTGAGTTCTTTACGCCACTGCATAAGCTTCAGAAATTATAGAAATATTTATGAGAAATTTCACATTTCTATGATAAAAACGATGTATTTTACAGTAAGACGCAAACGTTTTTACAGAAACTAATATATTTTATATTCTCCAGGAAGGTGTTGTGAGAAAACGATTCTTGAGATTTCGTTTATATATAGAGTATGATAAAGTTTATTGAAGTCAGGAATATACGGAATATGTTTTGTTATGGAAGTTTAAAATGTGTATAATAAAATTTACGAAATATTTCTTTAATAGCGGTGTAATAAATTCTTTTCTCTCGTTACTATTTAATAGGGGTATTTTGGTCAGTACTAGTCTTCTATTGGTCCGGCAAATAAGGAAGCAGTTTCAAGTTTGCCTAGGATTGGTCGAACGAAAGTGAGGAGCTTCTTTTCCTCGTCGCAGAGACGTGGCGTTGCAAAGCTAACGGCTCCAAATCAAGCGCGTGGGAATATTTTCTTGATCCCTTTTGTATTTGCAGGAGTATACGTGTAAATTGAATAATGTTTACTTGGAGAAACTGATTTGTGGGGTAATAAGAGAAGGTAAAAGAAGGATATTAAGATTCTCGAAAATATCTTCCAACGTGGATGAAACTGGAGAAACCAAAATGTTTAATCTGATACCAACAGTTGCATGTTACACAACAGGCGTGATCAGTTTTGGCATTATATAAAAAGCTGGAATGTTACCCACTCAATTTTCCAAATATAATTCATAACAAAAAGATCATAGCACTAAACAAACTAATCTGCAAAAAAATATGGCAAAACCGAAAAACACTTCCAGAAAAGAAATCATTATGTAATATAATTTTCAAACGCGATGACATGTAAAACATCAATCATTTCCAATATATTTATCCTCACACCCATAAAACCTATATACACTCTTAAACATAATATCTGCATATTCAAGTACAGATTGCGTGAATTGTCTTGCACCTTAAACTTTTTGCAATTGCCTTATTGGCTGATCTTAACAAGGCGCCCACAAGATTTGCTTAAAATGTTTTCGCTGTACCTCTAAAACGGTGTGACGTACAGATATGCGGTTTACCCATCTGTACGCAGAATTAACTGAATAATCAAAAATCTTATGTTCATATTTCCAAATTTTGAACTTTAAGAAACAGGAACTGTAGCGCATGTGTTAATGAATTCGGAATAAGTTGTCCAGAAATTGGCTTCTATTCCCAAAGCATTCAAAGTCAAATCTCAGATTTGGTTTCGATGCATCAATTTGTTCGTGAGTTATCGGGGGAACAGAATTCTTAACACACATACGACATAGGACATCGCCAAAATTTGAAAATAGATTCTCTTGGAACCCATTCGAAAAGATCCGAAGTGATCTCAAAACGACGTTATTTCGACCGATTGTAATACCTTATTCATTCTCTGTAGTTGGAAAGTAAAAATGGTAATAGTCCGTCTACATTATGTTAAGGATCCAGAACCTACTGATATTGTATTGTTTCAGTATATTGTTGGTAGAATTAATTCCCATGAGCGTGCGCTGAGTCTTGACTTAAGTAATTCCACGAGCGTTTTCATTTCATTTAAGGGGTCATGAAATAAGTTTCCTAAAACTTAAGCATAACAGTGTTTCTCTTTTCAAATAGGTTTTATGATTAAATATTTCCTCGGATCATTTTTAAGATTAACTTTTACAGCTGATGAAAGAAAGCTTATACATCGGAGAAGAATCTGTGCGTGATGAGGTTTCAGGTATTCAGAAGAGCGGTGTAGTGCCAACGGAGCAGAAATAATGCCCTAAAATATTTTTTTTTATTTCAATTTCAAGCTACGAAAAATTAAAATTTATTTCTTAATTTTCTTATTGAGATACAAGTATTTCCGCACATTCTCACTCTGACCGAATATTACTTTCTTTTTCTTGACTCCTTGATTTAATATCTTCAACATCTCATGTGACCTCTTTTCTCTAGTCTCCGAGTGCCTATTGTATCGGGAGATCACCATAGCTACTTCCCTAAAGTGAATTACCGGAGCAAAATGAATAATAAGTTGTCAGGGACACATTGATTTCCCGCGACTAAACTCTTGTTAGGTTTTTCATATTTTACGCAAATAATTGCTCGTGAATTCCTATTGGTACATATTGCAAATATTTATCATATTCAGTAGAACCATATTCAACCAGAAGAGGAAGCTGAAAGTGGGAAAGGCAACGAACAACACTCTTATTTGATCTACTCATTAGGTTGGATGTGCCAATTAACTTGAAAACATTACGTACACACATGTATGTCCTAAAAAGAAAATATTATAAAACCTATATAAGAATCATACCAAGAACTTCAAACTAATGAATTCTTTTCAACAAGTGTAAAAATCCTTCCTAATAATGGGAAATGTATGATTTAAAAATACCGTGAATCAAACCACTCATGATAAACAAAACAAAGAACTTTAACACAAGAAGAATGCGTAACACATTAATAGGGTCTTTGTGATAAAATAAAATTTTTTTCAGGAGCGAGCCAATCAATTTGGCAGTCTTTTAAGGATTTCCATCTTTAAGTCCCCAGTTCAATTAAATAAAAATTGATTCTAATTCTAATAAATTTGAATAGAACAGAATATTTAAAAAATTTAAATCACTGTATCTTAAATGATAAAAATATTTCTTGCATATACCAAAATTATATTTATTTTTAGTTAACTTGGCCAGCTCTTTTACCGATTCAGAACCCGTATTTTTATTTATTTAATCATATTCAATTGAATGTAATGTTTTCTGTTATTTTCAATTCAAAACTCCCGTCTGGCAATTCAGATTACCAAGGTTAGAGAAATACTAGATAAATTTTCCCTCGCTCTTTACGGAGTATAACTTCCTATCCTGTCTACAGAGCTGTAAGCCAACGCAGACAGAAACACCCCATTTCCATGTCTTTCCCTTAAGCTCGTTTTCAGGTATTATCGCAAAGCTAGGCAGTTCCCGTACAAACAATTGGATGATACGTCGTTGTAAAGCGTACGGAGAGAGAGCAAAGTAGCATCCTCACACATTCTGTCGAGGGTTAAAGCCGTTCCGGGGTGCGAAAGACGCTGATCATAAAACTCGCAAAGTTATAAAAGGGAGGAGATAGCTAAAATAGAAGGTGCAGAATTTATTGAGGATGGAGGAAGGAAGACAGGAATGTTCTCAGATCTCTCGAATGGTGAACTGCGAAACATTTATATTTTGAAATAGGGCATAGCGAGACTTGAAATTTCCTTTATTATGATGCATTTGTTTTCGAGTAGTGCGACGTATTCGTATATATTCATGCCGTCAGAAGTGTAAAAAAGGAAATTCGAGTACGCAGAGGAGTTTTAAAAATATTTTGGAAATCTTATAGGAACACAAGGAGAAAAATTAGGTCGCTCTCTCTGTTCTAATGTTTGGAGATTAACGAAATATACTATTTACTTCATATTTCTTTAATATAATTAAATTAACAATGGAAGACATACGACCTTTTATGGACGAAGAGGTTCCTGTGTTTTTATCACAAAATATATATTGTTCGTCCATAAGAGGTCGTAAGTCTTCCATTATTTATTTAATTAGAGTATATAATGGACTAATTGTAGCAGAATTTTTTTAATATGTCTACTTAATTATTCACATGAATAAATATCTTACGGACCTGTGATGTTTCTCAATGGTGGACTGTTGTGTTTTGACTATTATTATTTTTATTATCATCAACAATCTTTTTTAACTCGTTGAAATATTTGGCTTTTTTTGCACAGTATAATAAACTAATAAATGATTATGAGTTTTTTAAAATGATTTCGACGGTAAATTTCCGAGAAACAAACATCCGTGTGAATTTTTCCAAAAAAGCGCTTTGGAGCGTGGTATCTTCGAAAGTGTTAATTTATTTGAATTCTTTTCCTTTTTAACTTAAGGTAGTTTTGCCGAAAGAGAATGAGATATTTTAAAGGTCTGAATGTTTCATAAATGAATGCAATCATACAGCTACACTTGTATCACTTATTTTAAACACACCTTACATATAGTCTATATGATATTCGGACTATATACATTGTATCTCATGAGAAAAAGATTTATATTTAAAAATAAATTAATTTTGAATCTTAAAAATAGATGACATTTTTAAATCTGTAAAGACCTTTATTAGTTTTTTAGAATATTTTATCAAGTTCACCGAACAGTCTAAACAGTTGTGATGAAGAATAAATTTATTTCGTTTTTTCGTCCTGAATGCCATTGACTTATACGTCATGGGCTAATGGCAGGTTATGCTGCGTACGAACGGATCGTCCGTTCCTCCCACTTCTATCCCGCTTCCTTCCTCAAACCCCTTATCAACTTCTGGAAGGTTCTTTTGAAAGCGTCACCTTTATCATCATCCCATCGCAATGCTCAATATCAGCATGTAACAAGCAAGCGTAGTTGGGAAGTTAGAATTTGTATTTTTCTAGTACTATTCGAACAGACTTCAGGCGGAGGTAACTTCGTCCGGGTGAAAATTGCTACGGAACCTGTACCTGTGTCGGGTGGGGGNATGATCCTAGCGGACGGGCGAAACTTTATCAACTTTACTCCTACCTCCCCCCCGGATACTTTCATCTTAGGAATCACTCGTTTTATTAACAGTGGAAATAAAATACATTCGTTTACTTTGTTTCCTAAATTTTTTAGAATTTATTTTATAACTAGTCCTGTTGGACGAAAATTTTAAGAATTACAAAATACGAATTAAAGTAGTATAAAAAGACATTAAATTTTTAACAGAAATTTTTAGCTTTTTACTTTTTTCTACTTTTAGTTTTG
>NNCF01128776.1:2877-44256 GCA_002313205.1 Laupala kohalensis
GCCAATAGGAGATGGGTGAACACGATCTTGCAGCCATCTATTGAGCGCTGGACAAACTGGGTGACTGGTAGCGCAGTCTGGTAAATATTCTATGCTAACTACTTGAAGCTTCAAACCTCATACATTTAGCGGCTATCTAGTTTCCTGGCCCTGGTGTAGGGGTAGAATCTTTTTCATGTTGGTGTATCTTTTATAAGAATCCATTGTTGCGTTTCACTCACTCGCAAGTTTTATTCATTGTCGCATAGAGGTTTGATCGGTTTGGAACTCTTTGAAACGAGCATTACTTCCCTAGCGTTCGTGCGGGAATTGTCGAGACACAGAGTTGTACGAAAGTGTAATTTTTTTAAATTCGCGACGGCTTCAACGTTGCGGCGCCTTACGCCTTTGACTAATCGGGGCGAACCAATTGCCATAGGAACTTTTTTCGTGCGTCACAATTCATTCTTCCTTGCAACGTCGGGTTCATCCAGCTAGTATAAAATGAACTAACTGAATAGTACACAAGTGTCGGACTGTCTTGTGGGCCCTCGGCAAAATTTTCTCTTGGGACCCCCTCACCCTTACCGTATAATTGCTCTTTGGCAAACCCTTTTTTCTTAACTCCTTAGAACCAAAAAACGCCCCGTTATCTGGCGGACTGGAAACGCTGTAACCCGCTGCGAGTTTTTGGAAAACGTGAAGATAACACGCAGTGCAGCGGATATCCCGAACGCGGATAATGAAGTATTTTTATTTAATATAATTTTATGTGCTTTATTTTGAGAATATTTGCATTCCAAGTAGTGGCGGATCTAGACCGTAATCAAGGTGGGGGCTAACTGGGGAAGGATCTGGGTAGCATTTCTGTTTGGAAATTAGTTTTACAACACAAATTTTATATAGTATCTTTAAATAAAATACATTAACTCATCAGATAGATAATTAACAATATTAAATAATGACCAAATTTATTAATTACTTAAAATGGGAAATATGTATTAAAGGATAAGGATTTCGCAACCAAATCAGAATTTTATAACAATAAAATCAGTTCATGAAAATATATATTTATGGCAGACATAATCAACAAACAAAAATATATCAAAATTATAAAATAAAATCCTAATCAAGAGATTTTTTTTGATATCTTGAGTTCTTCCTAAGCCCAGGTCACAGGCCCAGGTAAATAAAGGATCTAGTAGTTAGATAACAAACAGCTATGAACATAGAGTCTACACAACTCATGGAAGGGAAAACACCACCCTCGTAAATGAATACAAATACGCATGTCGTCTACAGATGACGTGAAGTATGTAGAAAAGACAAATTTCGAACGTCTCAAGACCGTCCCATACTCTGTGAAGCAGGTAAAGCTTNGAAGCAAGACGTCGCCTACTGCCTCCTTACAACGCGTTAATAACCTTGGGGACTAGCCATGTGTTGTGCTGGCGATAATGGGTTCGCGTTGTATCGCTTATACAAGTATTGCGAGTTTAACCAGCATGGAACACGCCTCAAATTTACATTAAGTTTGCCTATAACATGCAAATCTAATGTGCGAAATATCTGATAACACTTTTACAAAGTATGACTTTTATCAACTTCAATTTTATTTGTTGCGAGTTAAGGTCCCCTCATAGATCCGCCACTGGTTCTAAGCACATTTTAGAATAACATTGCTTATTAGTTAGATTTAGTTCTTTACTAGTTTTTGAGTTAGTAAACATTAGCGTCTTGAAGTATGCCTGGAATAAAGAATTCTTAGTCGATAAAGTATGATCGAGATATAGCGATTTCACCATAAAAAGTAATCTAGCTATCCATGAATTTTATTCATAATTTCTATATATAAAGAAGTGTGTCTCGGGCGGTGTGTTTGTACGTCTTTTATACAAATCTACAATTTTTATCCGAGCATGATGAAAATTTGCACTCTTGAGCTCTTGAAAGTCTACTTGAGAAGTAGAAAAACTTCCTCCTCCCCCATTTTCATTACTTTTCGAATTTTTACTTAAGGTAGTACTAGCGTAGGTAGAATTAAATCACAAAAATATCTAAATCTGCATAAATAGACAGAGTAACATGTACTTATAGTGATTTCAACTTGAAAAACATTCCTCACTGGCAGTTTAAATAAAATAGTTGCAATTATAATTGAAGGGGTAAGTGGATGAAAGGGGTATGTAACAACAAGAGTGTTTCGATATATTTAGCCTTAAAGTTGTCATTGCAGTACTTTCTTTGTTATTATTTTATTAAATTTTTACTAAAATATACTATTCATATAAGTGGTAGAATTATTCAGTGTGAATTTTTGTTTTAAGAGAAGTTTAAAAAATAAAATATATATTGTACATACCACCTTAGGTATATGGTATTTTACATTACATACCTTCTTTATCCACTAGAGATATATTTGGTAAAATTAAATGACTGCAGGAAGGAGGTATTGTTACATACCTCCTTCATCCACTCACACCTTCAATTGATGATGATATACATTGCGTCTTATGGTGAAAACACTTGTTTACAAAATAAGACGAAAGTGATCGAAGTTTACTTTGATTTGCAGTCAATTTTCCGTAGTACTTTTTACATAACTTTTATCTATAGGTCACCGGACATGTAAGAGAGATATTTCACTTTTCCAAGGTGAGCTGCATGAATCACGAAACCGTTGTGCTCGGTCGCCACGTTTTTTACATCCTCTTGTGTATTTCAAACAAGTTCCTGAATCTTGTTTGTACTGTATTATTAATAGATAGATAGAAATTAAATCAAGTTTATTATTATTATTAATTATATTGGTGTGCTTTATGACAATTACAATCAAAATAAAGATAACAATTATACATCTCAGCAAATTGACTAACTTGGAGTGATGGTCCCACTTGAATTCCCAAGTTTTAATTTTAATCATTGAATACAATAAATGGTTTTAATTCAAGCATGATGAAACCTTGCACATATGACCTTCAAAATATTAAGAAGAGCGCTGTTTACTTGAGATTTCGAAAATTCGGCCCCATCCCCCATTTTCATTACTTTTTAATTTTAGTTTTCTTCCTGTGTATCTCAAGAACTGATAGAGATAGCAAATTGAATTTTCTACCTCTCCATTGCTAATTTAAATATTTCGATATTTTACTCTGTAATGGGTGTATGAAGCAGAACCATTTTCACGTTTTCATGTTGTTGTGACATTTATAAGAATTGTTGTTGTGTTTCACTCACTTGCACGTTTTCTTCATTTTTACGTAGATTGGTTTGGATTTTTTTTTTTTTTTTTTNTTCTATCCTGAGCGTTCATATTGGATCTGTCGAGACACTGTGTCGCTTCAACACGGTAGTGTAAAATCCAGGCGTGCTGATAAGTGTTTTAATACCCTTGATAAAATATATTAATTCACAATACCAATTTGTCTTTTTATATAAATTTATTAGAAAAATTTGTTTTCAACAAACTTTTTAGTATTCTTATTAACTTTTATACATAAAACGAAAGTATTAACATTTTAACTAGAGACATTATCAGTACTTATTTGTGAGTAATGAGTACACAAACTGTTGCTTCTTGTGAGTCCCCTGGGCTAGTGGGCCCTTGGCAGTCGCCGACTTGCCAACCTGGCCAGTCTGATATGGTAGTAGGCAGCACTAACTTTTGAGAATGAAAATTTTATTATGCAAATATATTATTCTCATACAAAATATGATTGTATTTATCTACATAAAATATAATAATGAGTTATAACAAAATATAAAAATAACAACACTTCCCCAAACATCTTCAACAAGGAAAAAATTAGAAACCAACATATGTAAAATGAAACAAAATTTTTAAAATGTCTTAAATTACTATTTCATGATTAAAATACAAGAAATTCTTTTAAATATCAAGAGAAAATTATAAAATACTTATTAATAAAATAGTTACTTATTACATAGTGTACCATACAGGTAATACAATCACACTGTTCACATATTAGTTCACAATTTCTCTATTAATTCATGCATAATCCACATTGTTTTATATACAAACTTCATTTCCATGGAGGTTTGTTTGATTTACAATCCTTATTGTATGTACGTGTATATTTTACATCTCCCGTAGGATTTTCTAAATTCTGTTTCTCTTGATTGTGCAGAATTCGTTGATTTTCCTACATATATTTCAACTACTTATTCACAGTAAAAACAATCAAAACAATAATTAAATAACACGGAAATAAAAATTTCAAAATTTAGTTACCATTACTTTCTCCCATTTTTGAAATGATCTTCCTTCACAAACAGGTTCTTCTCCTGAATCTCGATAATCTGAAACCTCCTGCTTTGTAGGATTGCCTGGAGGTCGATTGAGAAGCTAAAATTAAATAGATACAGTTGATTTACACAGTACAATAAAATGATGTTTCTTTTACATAAAAATCTGATAGAACTGGAAATATAATGGATCTAATACAACAAAATTCAGGTAATGGCAAAATATGAATTTAAGAAGGATGTGCCCAATTCTGTTTTAAGGGTACAATTGCCTTAGCTCAGTCTCAAAAATTTGAAGAGATATAGCCTGGAGACAAGAAAATTATGTTTTCATAAAGCTATGACCTTTGTAAGAAAAGGAATCTTAGACCAAAATCACAAGATACAAAGCAAGCAGTGTCCTCTGGAGGATTAGTAGGTACTGATATCAAATATAGGGATCTCTCTATTGGTATGATTTCTTATACAGAAACTGCAATATATTAGTTCCACACTCTGAGAATGGGAGCGAGGGAACCCGAGCGTGACCTTCAGACGCGGAGAACATCTGGCTGAGGAGAGGGAGCTCATTAAGGGAGGGAGTTTCCTAAGTGGAGACGAGGGGTAGATAGGGATGAACCCAGTGAGACTCGGTCTGAGATGAAAACCCTTATAAAGCTTACTCACACATGACGGCTTGGGCGGCGAAGCATGGGCCAAGTCAGAGTGTCTCCAACAGTTAACATCCTTCGTCAGCTCCAGGCGGCAGAGAGAGAGAGGGAGAGGGAGAGAGTGACTGAGATGAGGGTTGAACCCACGGCAGTAGTGGCCGTAATAGTTCAGGAACTATTTGGGATTCATCGCAGTGTCCCCTATGGGGATTGACTGAGATGTGGAAAAGGTGGGAGTGACGAGGTAGAACACCGGCGTCCCCTGTGGGGGTCAAATCCGGATGCTCGGGTAGCGTGCACTTTCTCAACACACGATCTACTCCACTCTCTCTCTTTGCGTCTACGAGTAATGTGTTTTGATATACTGTTACAACATTATTACCCGGTCTCATGACCGAGTTCCTGCGCTACAAGCCACTTAGTCTTCACATTACCCCCCCCCTTATCCGTAGAAAGCCCCAGTGTTACCATCATGTTGTGAGACGAAGGGCTCCATCGCCAGTACTCTGCCCTTGCCTTTAGTTTACATAAAATACACATCCTTTCAAATTACATAAAATTTAGTTTACATAAAATACACATTACAAATGACACTTAATCGTATATACATGCATATGAACAATACTCTAACTGTTCTGGCGGAAGAGCAACAATATTGCGATACTGTGCTGTACCCGTGAGTCCATTCTGTAAACTTACCAAATGAAATGTAACTGGTGATCTTACTCTTGTAACCACATACGGCCCCACCCATCGCGACGCCAGTTTCTTCGTTTGCCCTGTCGGGAGGACCATGTTCCTCAATACCACCAACTGACATATGTTAATAGGCAATAAATCCCTACCTTTGTTATATTTCCCGTGCTCTATGGCTATATTCCTCCTGTTGAACTCGACGGCGTGAGCGTGAGCTAACTGCAAAATCTTCTGAATTATCGTGGCGTACGGCGGATCTTCCGTGTAACTCTCTCTATCTGCCCGAAGCACATCATCCCACGGCATCGACAATTCTCTACCATAAACTAGAAAGGCTTGACTAAAACCCGTTATTCTGTTTAGCTTTCCTAAATACAAAAACTGCAAATGGTAACAACTCATCCCAGTTTCTACGATATTGCTCTATATAGTGCGACAACACTACTCTGGTGGGCTCTTTCCAATCTGCCGTTGCCCTGCGGCGAGTATGGTGACGTTAGAATACGTTTTATTTTTAACACCACGCACACTTCTTTCATCAGAGCTGATGTAAAGTTCACCCCTCTATCTGATAGAAGAACGTTCGGAACGCCTTGTCACATTCTCTACGAATGCTTGCGCTGTCTTCGCCATCTAAACCGGCAGGGGAATAGCTTCTGGATACCGAGTGAACTGACACTATCGATAAAATATACTTATTACAACGACAAGTGGTACACAGGGGACCCATTATATCTATTGCTACTTTCTCAAAATGTCACATTGCCTCGACTACCCCTTGCAATGGAACTTTCCCCTTTGTTTCTTTTCTCATTTTGAATTTAATACATTTTCCTACAAAGTCGCGTGTATCTTTGTACATGTTTGGCCAATTGAAATACCTTTAAAATATCTTAGTAATACCTACGTGACCGGCTAAAGGGTTTTCATGACATCTTTTTAAAATTAGTCTCGCATCCTGACAGGTGCGTATATTGTATAGACAGGGTCGGGCGGAGGAACGTGTATTTTATACAAAACATTTTCTGATTCTAAAAAGTAATTCAAATCTTTCTGCTACTAATTTGAATATACGCTTTAGTGACTCACAACTTTTTTGTTCCTGGACTATTCTTCCCTTGTTCCAAACTGGTTCATACTCTGCATTCTGTCAAATGATAGATATTATTGGCAACTTTATTCTTGTCAGAGCGTCCGCGCGCGGAATTTGTTTTCCTGCCTTGTGCTTGGTTGTGAACGAATATTGGGCCAACTCCATAACCCATCTGGCTAGACGAGGTTTTGGGTCGGTCTGAGATAATAACCATCGTAGTGGTTTGTGGTGCACTACTAATGTAAAGTGGCGACCTAATAGATACATACTGAATTTTCTAATCAACACCACTCCCAAATATTCCGAATTCAACGCACTGTATTTTTGCTGCTGAGGTGACAATTTCCTACTTGCGCCAGCCACAATTTGTTCTCCTTTCTCTGTCACTTGTGAAAGAATTCCTCCTACCCCGAGAGGTGAAGCACCTGTTGTCAAGACAAATGGCCTACTAAAAACCGAAAGTGTAACACAGCTGAGTATATTAATTCCTGTTTTAATTTCGTGAACACATTCCCCACAGAAACTTTTTCCTTTCCTCATAAGGTCGCTCAGTACTCTTGAAATTTGTCAAAAATTTCGAATAAACTTTCTATAATATCCTGTTAAACCAAAAAAAGCTTGAACTTTTTTAACTGTCGTAGGCGTAGGAAGATCTCTAATAGCTCTAACTTTCTCATCATCCACTTGTACCCATTGCGGACTAATAACATGGCCCAAAAATCTTGTCTTTTCCTTGAAAAAAAAGGCAAATCTCTGATTTTAATTTTAAATTTGCTTTTCTAAACCGTTGAAAAATTTCTGCCAATCCCCTCAAAAATGTTTCTGGTGAACAATCGTATCTCAACACGTCGTCCAAGTATACCACGCATTCGGTATTAATCAATCCTTCCAAAACTATCGACATAAGTCGCATGAATTCCCGTGGTGCGGTATACAAACCGAATGGAACTCCATTACAATGATAGTGACCTGACAGTGTACTGAATGCCGTATATTTTTACTTTCTTCCTTCATAAGGACACGCCAATAGCCACCGCAAAGGTCTAGAGTTGAAAAAATCTTCGCACCCCCAAGGTTATCAAATACCTCCTCCATGTTAAACTATGGAAAACACCTTTTTTAGTTACTGCAGTTAATTATCTAAAGTCTATACATGGCCGATACTGAACTTCGTCTCCTCACTCTGACCACACGCTCGTACTTGGGGAAATAATTCATTGTGCCAACATATCCTCAATAGCTTCATCCAATACTTTTTATGTGCATACGGTAATCTATAAGAATTCTTTATAATTAGGATTACACCCTCCACATCAATTAAATGTTTTAATACATCTGTACATCCCAATCGGTTTTTCCCATATACGAAAATGACTTTGTATGCAATAATGAGTTCTAAGAATTGTTCTTTAACACTCCCCGGGAATTGGTCCAAATTAAGTAACTTAGTTAAGTCTATCTCCTCTTGTATGTCTGGCCAAATTAATGAATCTTTTTCTAAACAGTTTATGTCTGCAATCTCTTTTTTTTATTGGGGCTTTACGGCTCGCCGACATCGAGGTCATTAGTCCTAAAAAAATTACAGGTAGGGAAAATGCTGCTACGCACTAAGGAGAGCCAACACGACTCTCCCCGCGTGTGGGACTCGCCGAATGACTCAACGATACCCACTAAAAACCCTCCTGAATTACAATATATCCAAACATAAAAAAGAGCGATGGAAAAAACAGACAAGATATTTCGAAAATATTATAAAAACCGAAAACAAAGAAAAAAGTAAATTTAGAGAGAGAAAAATGCAAATTCAAAGCAAAGGGGAAAAAGATTTAAATCCAAACCCTCAAGAGAACTTGTGTGAGGAACCCCGTTTCGTTATGGATTTGAGCAATGACATACGAAGAAAAATAAGAAACTGTTCCAGAGGCCACATTCCTGAAGGAATCTAAAAAGACATCAAAATCGGTTCATTTTGCCGCAGCATAACGTTCAAACTGTTGGGTAGATTGTGTCGCCGTCGGCTGGTACTATATTTGAGACAATCCAGAAGAAAGCGTTCCACGGTAAGTGTTGTGTTGCAAGTTTCACAGATGGGGGAAGTTCATCGCGTAAGAGATGACTATGGGTAAGAGTAACTATGGGTATATAGCAGTGGCCAATACGAAGACGTGTAAGGATTACTTCTTCACGTCTGTTGGCACGGGATGATGACACCCACGTCTTAACGGAATCTTTTACCTTCCTCAGCTTGAAGACGCAAGTTTGCCATTCGGCTTGCCATGTCCTAAGAAGAGACGATCTTATGGTAACCTTTGAATCTGACGTAGGAACATATGAAAGATCTTCTGCCGTGTTACCCACTTCGCTGCCTCATCAGCTTCTTCATTAAAATTACAGTTTCTAATTCTTCAACGCTTTCACAGTAAACTCGTGGCTTCCCCTTCAATGTCCTATACCCTTTTGAATTATTATACAATAAAATAGAAATTGAAGCTTCCTCAACTTTTGAGATTTGTGGTACTATACTTAATATTTCATCGAGAACCAATAACTCTGTACCCTCCGTCAGATCTATTTTCAGTCTAATTTTCACCATCGACCAAGGTTTGATTTTTATTTTATGATCAATTTCCATCGATATTCCTAGTTCCTGTTCGCAATGTTCATTTTTTCCATCACCTCAGCACTCCTTGCTTCCACATGCTCTGCATTTTATTTCCTCGTCCCATTGTGACTTCTACTTTCGTTGCTAGAACATACGTTTTGTACTTCTTTTTTTCTGTCTGTATCTCGATGCCTGCAATTTTCCGATCTACTATATATAGGTTTTCGAGTCCATCTCCATCAACATTATCATCAACAATAACTTTATTTACTAATTCCAGATTCATATTTTCACTTGACCAAATATCAACTACTCTTGCATCACAAATAGAATATTTAACTGCGTAGTATTCTTACTCAACTTATTGTTCCGTCCCAAATCAAGACAGACACCATTTCCCTCAATACACAATGTGCATACGGCAGTAAGTCCAGGTTGTACACCAATATCCGCCAAAATAACGTCATTCACACCAGCACACGGTTCTGTCGGCATATCTGTTTTCACATTCAAGGCTCAGTGTTGTGGCTTAATCAACATTTACTCTACCTTCTGTTTTTTCTGGAATTATCAAACAAATCAACTTCGACAATAAAATAGACTAAATCAACCCACTCTCAGTAGATCGTTCATTTACAATCGAGGTCCCTCAGGACATACTTCACCGTTTACACCCAAATATTCAACATTACTAGCTGTTTGTTTCCTCTCTTTTCCCTTCTTTCCTGAAGTCGGCACTTTAACTACTAACTCATTATTCACGTTTCCCTTCTCTACATCTTTTGTGCATGGAGGCAGAGGAGCCGGTAAAATATCCATTCCGTTCGATTCTATACAACAAAATCTGGAAAATCCTCGGCGTACTGTCTGTCTACTTTCTGTGGCGACAGTGGCGTATCTAATATTTTCTCAAATTTTTCCTCCAAGGGCCCCAAAAGATGTTTTACTCTTCCTTATTAGACTATCACTCTTTAACTTACTATTTCTCTGATATTCCCTTCCTTCTCCCATATTAACACATCCAAAACTCCTTTCGTGCCCCATGCTTCCTTTCTGTGTCTTTATTCCTCCTTAAACTAACTCATTTTTCTCTTTCAGCTGTTCTCGAAACTCCAACAAATAATTATCCCCTTTCATCTCAGATTTATTAAGTCTACTTGTTTCCAGAACTAAGTTGTGTGTATTTCTGAGTATCTACAATCATACTTTCATTCCCTGGATTAATTACACACTTTTGCTTCTTAGGAAATCTAAACCTAAGATTCCCTCATACTTCGTCTGACCCAGTTTTGTAATTAAAAAATCCTTAGTATAAAACTCGTTCCCTATTTTTAGATTGACATAACATTCTCCTTGCACTTTTAATGCATGGCCCGACGCGCTTTGAATCCTTTAGTACGGTACAAGAGGAAATCGGTATTCTATATGAATTCAGTACACTACAGCATGCTCCTGTATCAACTAATAAATCACATTCCTTCCCCAATATCTCAACCCTAGTAGTTCTGGTTGTGAATTTATGGACAACACTAAGAATTCCCCTACCCGTTTTGGGAGGGGTTTATCCCGTTTTTTGCTTTCTGTCACAGTTGATCTGTCTGTGGCCTGCATTATCGCATAATCTGCAAATTAATAATGAGCCATTTATTGCTGAGTGAGTCTCATCCCCACAATTAAAACAAGCAAGATTTTTCTTCCTACAGTCTCTTGCGTAATAGCTACGGCGCAAGCAAAAACTGCAAGTTATGTTATTTACTCGGCGCGGCGCCGAGTACTGCTGAGGTTTTTGTCTGCGGTGCCCATGTGGTGGTAGGTACTCCGACTCGCGTGGCTGCTTATCGAACCCACTAGCTGTTGTCAAAATCGCAAGGCAAGATGGTGTCGACAAATTCCGCGTTGTGCACCCTTGAACCGCTAATTCTTGAGTAAGTGCGAATTCTTCCGCTTGCAGCATTGTTTATGGATTTTGAACCATTCCAAACCTGCCAATACTTTCTCGTAACCCAGACAAAAACCTCGCGAGAAGGCTTTGTTTGAACATATTCGCCATACCCTCCAATTCTACGTCCCCATAGACGTTCTTAATGTTTTCCACGTACTTCTCAATCTAGTTGAAAATTTTAAAACTGATTCTAAATCACTCGGTACAGTATTATTAAACATTTTCTCTAATGTTATTCAAGAAAATTTGGGTGCAAAACTTTCCTTCAAATATTTTTTATAATTCACCAGTGATTCTAATACATGTGAATGGTTGCTCACAAATTCACTCGCTGTGCCTGACATACGAAGACGAGCTGCAGATAAGGTCTACTGAATTTATTGACACCGTGTTCCCAGTCTCCTCATCCCATGACAATAAGTCCATAATTTCCCTAATCTACACACTCAAAATATTCATAAACTAATAAAAACTCAATAATATCAAAAAATATCCTATTCCGACATTGTTACCAGTTGTATTGCCAGAATAACCTAACATTTCTTAATTGCTCTCTAGACATCCTATTGATTCCTCCAAGATATCGTTCCCAGTACGATTCCGGAAAATTTGGAGAGCTCTTCCTCACAGCCCCCTCCTTTCCTACGAATAACTTTTCCTATCCATTTAGCGTTATCTATAAAAAATTTATGAAAAAATGCCACAACTTATGAAAACCATGCGAATATAGAAAAGAAAAAAATTTGAACCTCCTCTCTTATGTGAAATGAATCTTGCACCAGACACCAAAGTCGTGGGATCAAACCTCACACTGACACCAATGTCGCATTTTGGGGTCCCTGTCTAACTAACTGGTCGAGCGAGGGGACCCGAGCGTGACCTTCAGACGCGGAGAACGTCTGGCTGAGGAGAGGGAGCTCATTAAGGGAGGGGGTTTCCTAAATAGAGACGAGGGGTATAAAGGGGTGAACCCAGTGAGACTCAGTCTGAGATGAAAACCCTTTTAATGTTTACTCACACATGACGACTTGGGCGGCGAAGCGTGGACCAGGTCAGAGTGTCTCTAGCAGTTAACATCCTTCATCGGTTCCAGGCGGCAGAGAGAGAGTGACTGAGACAAGGGTTGAACCCACGGCAGTAGTGGCCGTAGTAGTTAAGGAATTATTCGGGAGTCATCGCAGTGTCCTATGGGGGTCGACTGAGATGTGGAAAAGGTGGGAGTGATGAGGTAGAATACCGGCGTCTCCTGTGGGGGTCAAATCCGGATGCTCGGGTAGCGTGCACTCTGTCGACACACGATCTACTCCACTTTCTCTCATGGCGTCTACGAGCCGTCCCTTTACATGTGTTTTGATTTGCTGTTTCAACATTGCCACCCGACCTCATGACCCAGTTCCTACGCAACGAGCCACTTCGTCTTGACGCCTTGGTTTCAGTCTGGTGATGCGGCTGCTATATCTGCTAAAACAGTACTTCCCACTGATTTTGATGAATTACACTGGTAAAGACCCCATAAGGTATGAAAATCTTAACGTCAATGCATTACTATTTTCAATTGCTATTTTTAGTATGTTTTATTTCTCAATGTTAAACAGGTACTTTTGTGAGGATATCGATAAAACATAAGCCCGTGAAAGTTTCTTGTTATGAACTCATAGTAATTTTGTGCCTTAAGGCTATGAAAAGTCTAGCACACCTCTAATCATGTCCCATCAAGACCATTGGAAGAAACAACCAGTTACTTTTGCTATTACTGAGGTAGCGCTTCCACCTCTCAATGGAAGAATTCACGGGAGGATTATTGGGTTGAGTAAGTTCCTTAAATCTAATTGAATTAAAAACCAGATTTTTTATAGAATTGGTGGCGTATTTTTTAATTTGACAATCTACGTTATTGCTTTTAAAGGTTTTCTCTGAGCAGTGAGAATTTCCCTGACTTTTCCCGGATTTCCCAGACGCTCGCCACCCTGATTTTATCAGGCAAGTCAAATCAAATTTTAAACATATGTTGTTTAAAGAAGAATGCAAATTCTTTCCTCAATCTATCTGTAGTTTAAAGGAGAATGCAAATTCTTGGTACAGCCATTTAATTATAACAGGAACATTAAATACAGCCTTCATGAATCCTTAAAAAAACTCACAACTTACCATCTGAATGTATTTCTTTATTAGATCTGGGTTATCTGCTGGTAAACTCACTTCCTCTTGATATTGAATATTAGTGCTGGGACGATAAGTAAGTTGATCATCTTTATTAAATGGTTCTTCATCAGTTGTAGAAGATTCACTACTGCATGCAACCGGAAGGAAAGGAATATTATTACAATCCTCATTAGAGTTTGTGTTCTTCATTTCTTGATTTGGAATGTTAATACTTCCCATGTTTCCTTCCTGAAACAGGTATGCAAGTCTACAAATTTTGACAAAAGTACTTGCAGCCTAGCTGTAAATTTTAGAATAAAATTTTTGTTTACTTTATACAGAGCAAAATTTTTCTACTTTGGCATTGACTCCTATGTTTTCCAGAGAACACATATTAACCAGTAGTATAGGACTCTACTGCTGCATTAAAAAAAAAGGCAAATAATTCATAGTTTTAAAAAGCGCTTAAAGCAAATATAATTGAATATGCACAAATATTTAGTCTAATATTATTTTCATGAAAATAAATTTACTTTCATTAATATTGTATGAAAACAAATGCTTTGTTTCAAATGGATGAAACATACAACTTGCTGAATCAAAAGGAGACAGTCTAAAATGAAAAGTAAATATCTTTACTGCCACTAGTGTATCAATATAATTCTTATGAGGCCTAAGACAAAATGTTTTTGGAGAAACAATAATTTAGTAACACTCAGTGAATACATATATATAACATTTATTTTCATTTTGATTTTATTGTTTTACAAACTGTACTTGCACAGAAGGAGACATTGAATTCCAATTCACCATTTAATCCTTACATCATGGCGTTCAGAATTCACAAAATGAATAAACCAGAATGCTTCTATCACTCGAGAATCTCAAACTATTTGATTCTTGAGTTATTCTTCAGAACACAGATCCAGGGTTAAATAAAGTTATGAAGGGTCCAAAGTACCTACTTTCTAAAAATGAATAGCTGATGTGAGAGTGAAAGAAGTAAAGTATAAACAAAATATCTAAGCAGTATATTCAATGTTGTTATTTCTTACAGTAATTCCATGTTGTTGCTTAAAATGTTGCGCCACAGGACTATTGCCACTAATAATCCGGAGAGCTTCCTGCCATTGTGTTTCCATGACTGAATGTAATTTCTCTACTATTTCAACTTTGTGGTTGCTGTGAGACTGTAACTGAGATTGTAAGTGTCCAATCTGACGCATAGCTTGAGTTAATTGAAGTTTGTGGAGATGCAATTCCTCTTTATGTTTTTCTTCTAACAGCTTCACTTCGAGAAGATTTCTGTGAAGAAACATTAAAGTATATATGTAATTAGTATTCAATCTCATTTTATTTTTGAACTCACCCTGTCTGTCAATAATAGAAAAACTAAAATAAAAAATAAAGTCAGTGAATCAATTGAGTCACATTAGGTTTCATACTACCGGACACGAAAGTATGTGCACTTGTATTTTAAGGTCAAGAACAAAATAACTATCAGTTCTACATACAAACATTACTACTGATTTTTCTTTCATTCCTTATGTTTAATGACATTAAATAATATTTTATTAAAAATATAAAGAATTTGGTCATACTGAGGAAAGACGCCACTGACTATTCGAAACGCGATCCGATGCTCTTTTGTCACTAGTTGACGGAGGATAGTCGATAAGCATACAGTATTGTGCGTTAGCGTATGAAAAATTTCGCATTCGTTTTGTACACATATCTATTACTCGTAAAGTTGTGAATTGTTTGATATTATTGAATGACGCGAAATTAATGATGAATAAGAAAAATAATATTGTTGAAAAACATGTTATATACTCGATGCATGTTCATTATTAACATCGGTTTTCTATAAATCCGAATATATTTTTTTTACTGTATTATAACAGTGGTGGTAAAGTATTTCAACGTCTTTTTGTTCAATACACTGCTCAGAAAGTGTAATAATTATGTATACCGTCCGCATTAAAGGTATTTTGCTTGAAAGTTCGTTATAAATGGATAAAAAAATTCTTTATACCTCACAACCACATTTATATACCATTTGAGGAAACTTGAAAACTCTCTCACACACACAGTTCTGGGTGATCAGATTGATGAGCTTGCTGACTTAATCGTGAGGACAATGACCACAAGGAAATCAAAAGTCCCTCTGAACGTCCGTGAAAGCTCAAAAAGTAAACCCGCAACAATAACTTAACCCGTACATGTGTCGCCCCTGTAAGGAGTCTCATAAGAGGAGCCCAATTTAGCCACATCAACAGTCGGAGGAACTATCATGGCGAATAGGTAAGAAGGGAAAAGGTCACCGTTCTAGACCAAACCGACCAAACGACTTTTGGGGTCCTTAGAAGGGCTCCACTTCTTACCTCTCGCACGCAATTTCAAGACCGCCAAAAACAGATTCTCTTTTCCACAAGCATTCCCCTGGCTTGCAGGTTTCTTGATGATCACATTTAGTTTCGCAAAACTGCTTTTAACTGAAGCCCCCATTCTTCTGATTTCCTTGTGGACATTGTCACTTTAAATTCACGTTATTTAGTTTACGTAATATTTTTTTCTCAGATTTACTGGCGTCTTCCAGCGACTGGCAGGTGGTGTTAAGGGCTTCCAGTAGCGGGTACGTGGTAGTGGGCACGATATCGCGCGATAAGCGGTGGAGAGGGACGCTGGCACTTGCCAGAATAAAATTGTTCGATCTGCTGGAAGCTATCAGAGGTGGCACGCCGTCAGCTGTCAGTGACTGGTGAGATGCGTTTAAACGCGACTTACACTGGCACGCCGACTGGCAGCGAGTAAATCAGCCTCTAGTAAGCCGCTACAATAAAAGAGCAATCAATAACCAATCAAAATTTTAAGTTCCCATCTTCAACATTTCCATGAGCGTTTATGCGTATAGAACATCACAACAAACACTTTCACTCCTTCACTCCATTAAAAAAGAAGAAATGTTTTTTTCTAGACAACAAGATAAAACTTTGTAGAGTGCACTAGATATTTCCCTTCCCTAGTCATAAAGTCATGAATTGCTTAATTCAAATACACAAAAAGTTAATAAAAATTAGCATGAAAAAACTATTACTTCTCTGTTAGGAGTTTAATTTGCTTGTTAGCGGTCTGAAGAGCTATTTTCTCCCTTTGCTCCATTTCTTGATGTAGGGAAACTTCAGCAGCATCAAGCTGAGTTTGGAATTCAACCAGTTTTTCCTGAACCACAAATTCAAGCTGCTTCTGATAATAATCCCTCAATTCATTCTTTGTGTGCTCAAGTAGAGATATTTTGTCTTTCACCTCCACTTCCAATGATTTCTTTAACAAGAAGACATAAATTAAAAATTCATGAAAGCAATCCAAAAATAGATATTTAATAGATATAAAAAGAGAATCTACTAATTATACACACAATTTTATACAGAACAAGGAGACAAGGTCGATCGAAAAATCCCTATTAAAAATTCAAAATAAGTATGATGTTAAAGAAACCTTTTCACCAGTATAGTTCCAAAGATGGATTGAAAGACACCATTTTACTTTTTTCACTGCCATGGAAAAACAAAACATGGATCGTCCTCTATCTCAAAATTATTTGTATAACACATTTTGTATATGGGTCAATCTTTGTATAATCAGCCAAAAAAATCGATCTACGTGAACTTTAAAAAACCTTTTTTTCTAGTTAATTACGTCAAAAAATTAGGTATATACCCATTGATTCCATATTTTTGTCAATTTTTACCATTGAGTGAATCCAAGTCTATTTTGACATGAATCAAAATATATCAAACTTATATGAACAGCATAAAAAGTACTATCATAATGATAATTATAGAGTTTTATAAGAAAAGTAGACTCCATTCTATTGTTTTCAACCATATTATTATTTTATTTTTGTCAAATGAAGTCCATTTTTGTACTAAAAAATGGAAAATGCAATTTTTTTTTCAAAATTAATTTTCCAAAATATATCACAAATTTTTGCAATTAATATTTGAAAAATATCCAAATGCATTGAATTTTCATTGGAAAAAATTTGATCCCTTTTTCTTTCTTTCATAATTGATAGAGATATAGTCAATAACACCGAGGTATTATATTTTATGATTTATGTAGCTTTTCAGAATTCATGATTATTTGTCTTATGAACTCTATTCATGAGCAAGTCAATTGACTTGTAATTTTGTAAATTTTTACCTCCAATAGTCAATGGAGTTACTTGTGTGCCTGTTAACATCAATTTGAAATTCTAAAGGATTGCACACACACATTCTGAGTGAGTTCCTGCAGCACCAGCTAAAATGCATTGTTTTGGTCGCAATTGTGCAAATTTTGAAAAGAAACTCTTAAATCAGGAAGTCACTCATTGAAGAAATGATGAATTTCCTTTAATTCTTCATTATGTTTAATTTCGAAGTTACATGTGGTAGTCCACAATGATTACTTAATCAACAAAGAATGTTGTTTTTAGGATCACAAAACCTTTTCACACTTTGCTCATAAAAAGTTAAAAACACTTTTTCATGATTAAAACACACTGAACTAACATCAGTTTTAGATCTATATTGAAATAAAAACAGTTATCTTGCGTAAAAACTGTCAACAGTCTTGTAATTTTCTTCTTGCGAACAAATAGTTTTTAAATTTCCAGTGAACATGCTTTGTTAATCCCAGCCATTGTTCCTCACAGAAAACAACAGTGAACTGAATATTTCAAGGGAAAAATGGGCCTAAAATCCAGTACTTAGTTTAACCAACAATATCGTCTCCACTGATTACTGAGTTTCTACTTTATTGACATTCGATCATTATTGAACGCTTTTCATAATATTGAATGTGATTTATCTACCCGAAATTGAGGATTATCAGTTACGGCATAAACATTTGTCAGTGTGCACACCCAAATAATGTATGGTACATAATTAATACATGTGGAGGAGGACTAGAAAAATTAGTTTCAAGCTTTCCATGAAATTGCAAGAGAAAACTAATAAACGCAAGAAATTAAGTAGATTTTATTTTATAACATAATTCATAATATTCTACTTTTTTCTTACTACTCAAATATAGTTTTACTAAAAAATTGAAAACAATTACAGTCAATTGAGTTTTACTTAGGAATAGAGTTCAAAAGACAAATAAACATGAATTCTGAAAAACTAAATCATGAAACATAATATTTTGATATAATTTACTACATCTCTGTCACTTATGAAATAAAAGGATCAAATTTTTACCAATGAAAATTCAATGCATTTGGATATTTTTCAAATAACAATTGCATAAAATCCATGATATTATATTTTGGAAAATTAATTTTGAAAAAAAAGTAGCATTTTCTGTTTTTAAACTCAAAAATGGTCTTTGTTTGACAAAAATAAAATAATAATATGGTTAAAACAATAGAATGGAGTCTAAACTTTTCATATAAAACACAATAATTATCTTTATGAGAGTACTTTTTAAGGGTCTTTCATTTGCTGTTCATATTGGCTTGATTTATGTCAAAATAGGCTTGAATTCACTCAATGGTAAAAAATGACAAAAATATGGAATCATTGGGTATAAACGCCATTTTTCAATGTAATTAAATAGAAAAAATGCTTTTGTTGAAGTTTGCAATGGTCAACTTTTTTTGGCCAATTGTACAAAGAATGACCCATATATTAAATGTAAGATTAAGTAGTAAAATATAGAAAGCTACATATTTGTGGAAAGAAGTAGCACCTTTGTACAGAAGTATGCCTAACATTGATCCTCATCACTGTCCCAGGGATCAGCTGAGGAGTCATGCAAGATCTTTACTCTAATAACGCTTAACCTAGTCTGCCTGTGCGCAGTGAAGAGGAGACCTCCTACACGAGGTGACCCTGTTAATGCAGTACACGATGGCTTGAGAGGAGTAAGCCTCCAACATAAATCTCCCATCCGAAAGTGGAACAACCATGTTGAACGGATGAATGAGGGAGGATAAGATGTCTCTAATGGTGAACTGCAAGACTAGTCGATTCATGCTTTCAAGAAGTATTACTTCCATGTGCAGAGCTGTATAGGAGTGGACCTTGTATTCCTTTGCTGCTCGTGGGAACACAATGAGAAATAGAAATAAATGTTAAATGTTACGATCTTTCGCTGCCTGGTGAGCGCCAGTGCGGTGACACAATACGGCCAGTGGTGGAAAGGAGTTGAGCAGGTAGTTTCTGTCTGGGTTACCCGGAAAATGTTCTGCCGATTCATATCAGCCAAACAACATCTCCAGCTGCACCTGCAGCAAGTGTTTCTCAGAAATGTGTACCCGAGACCACTAAAGCAGGGAGACAGGAGCAACGCATGGACCAAAGATATGAATATGTGTCATGCATACTTATTATAAAGATACCAAACTAAAGACAGATCTTACTAGCTACAGAATCAATCTCTACCAAGAGTTCCTAAAATCATATCCACATATAACTATCTGAAAAGCATATTGCAGGCCAATGCTGTATCTTCTCTCGACACATCTTACAAAAATAAAGGAAAATGTTGGTGAGTACTTCAAAAAGGGTAACACTGAGGTCTTGGAATCTGACGAATATAGGGCTAGAGAAGTGCAGTAAATCTAAGAATATGAAAGCTCAGATCACAAGCTAAGAGCTACAGTTTCAGAGAGAATACATGACAACTCCATTAAAAGAGAGGAGGAGAACTTACGCTTAATTTTTATGGAAGCTTTGAGTAAGTTTAAAGGTGTAAACCCTATATCCCGACTCTTATTACCTCTTATATACAAATCAAAGAAGCTTTTCAGTGCAATACACTTAATGTACACCATAGTTTTCCCTGAATTCTTAAGTGATCAGCTGAATCACAAAGAATTACATTCCTTAATGAATGTCCATCACTCAATGGTTTCGGATAAAAATTTGAAATAATGCAAAGGACCACCACAAAAAAAAACAGCTTGGCAAAAAAGGTTGGAATATGCTGTGGATGAGTTAAGAGTACAAATAGGCAGACTAACACAAATGTAGAAAATAATTGTTCAGAAAACCTAGTTTAACACAGGAAGATTTGTAGAAATTATAAAATACAAATAAAATACCTTTCATGAAAATGAAAAAATCTCAGAAGTAATGGACTCACTTAAACACAAGTTAGTTGCCAAATCGGCAAGATTAAGAAGTTATCCTAAATGGAGAAGATATGTGATAACTTTCGGTCAGTGAAAATGGCGATGAGCCGGGAATCAAACCCGGAATGGATTGTATGGGGATGTCTCTTCGGTGGTTTAGGTCTGGGTGGAAATGGTGTTCAGTTGTGGCATATAGGCGAACGGGTGATGCAGTGGTTAACACCCCTGCAATCACTGCAGATATCCCGGGTTCGATTCCCGACTCGTCGCCACTTTCACCTGACTGAAAATTATTACATATCTTCTCCACGTGTAGGGTACATGGAAGAAATATATGCAGAATATTCATATATATGGAACAACAAAATTCTTACTGAAGAGCTGTCACGGATGTGACTTTTTCGTGTATTAAATTCTTATTAAATTACATTCTCTATTCTTATATTAAATTCTTTATTTTATCTTGTGCTTTTCATATTCCGACAGATGCTTATTTATTCGCGACTCAGACCTGTGAGTCAACCGTCTGCTAACGTTGTCTGCGGCGTACGTGCGTATTGGCTATTTCTTTCAAGAATAATGTTCTTTATGCATCCGGAGAGAACCCACGAACCAGTTTCATTGCATGTTTGTCATATTTACGTAGATCGAATCATACGTACGTTTCGCCAACTGGCTAAGGCCTACTTTTCCGGTCGGCCCTTGTGCACTTGCAGGCCGAGACCTGCATTTCGGCTCGTGCATTTGCCCATGTGCCCTTCTCGGCCGCCGCCATGCACTTTCGCATCCTCCCCCGACACGCATCCGTCTGTCACGAGGATGGATTATTCTCCATAAACGCGACGGCCCTTGAGGCCATAGGGACATTATAGCTCACCATTTTTAAGGAGCGTGAAGCCACTTTAGATTTTTATCAAAATATTTTAACGTTTCGACAGCGAGATACATTTTCTGCACTACCACTTTGTGATGACCATTATTAGAAGTTAAATCGCATATCAGTTGTGGAAACCGATCATCAAGAACACGGGTTTAAAATAGCTCTAGCAAGGGATGCTCGAATACCGCCGCACGCTGACAGGACGATTGAAATTCATCCAATCGGCCTTTTCACCATGCAATGGTTCACGCTTATCCCTTCTCAGAAATTACTTGACCAGAAACATATTGATATTGTTTCTCGAAATGCATGTGGTGAACACCCCTTAAAGGAAATTGTCATTCGGAATTTAACGAGAGGAAAAATATTATTCGCTAGCACCACACTAGGAATCACAACAGTTACGGACAACAGGGTAGGTTTGGTTCAATGGAGACGAGAAGATCGCTTATAACATTGGCACCGACTTCACTGACGAGCAGGAAAGTACTTTGATAAATTTATTAGATTTTTATCGTGATAGTTGAACCAGAATGAAATCTGTCTCCTAGCCAATATGGCTTCAGTAAAGTGTTATCGACGACAGATGCCGTCATGGAAGCGTCGCTCATCGCAGAAACGGTAAAAGCTGGGACTGGAAAGAAGAAAGGATTCTGTGCCCTAGTGGCAAGCGACATCTGCCTTTAACTCTGCTCAATGGAAAGATATAATAGAGGCTCTTGTGATGAAGCAGACACCAGAGTATTTATTGAGAATTGTGGAAGATTACCTCAATGAGAGGCCTCAGAGAGGCCTTCAAGAATGAAGAAAAAATGGCATGCGGTGTTCGGCAAGGATCACGAATAGGTCCATTCTTATGGAACGTAATGCTGACGTTTTACTGAGGATTGGCCTTCCTCAAGACAGTAGGCTAGTCGGATATGCTGCCGATACTTATTGTTAGATCTGCAACAGCGACTCAGTGGACCTGCTGGAAATGAAAGTAAACGAAACCCTTTTTAGGGTGAAGAGATGGCTTGACAACAAACGCCTGATGTCTGTTGAGAAGATGGAAGCTGTATTAGCAACGGACAGACGAGCAATCCGATATCCTGAAACCGCTGTGGACAGAATAAAAATCTTGTGGATGAAACAAACTCTTATTTGGGTGAGATTGACCACAGATGTAGTTTTGGACCCTACATTAGTAAGATGGCTAGCAAAGGTAGCAGAAACAACATCAAACCTCGCCATTATTATGCCCAATGTATGAGGACCAAGAGATCAAACGCAAGACGATATCATGTGCAGTCCACTCTAAAACGTACGCGGTTCCAGTACAAACTAGACACAATCTACTAGATAAAAGTATTCACAAATCCAAAGATGATTGTGTCAACATTGAGGATAGTTTGCAACGTCAACACCCAGGTGAAAATTGCGACGGACCGGGACTTGAACCCGGGATTCCTGCTTTGGTCAAATGTGTGCTATCCACTGCACCACCCGCCTCCCGATGTGCCAATGGATAGCACACCAGCGTCCTGAGTATGAGGCCCCGGGTTCGAGTCCTGGTCCGTCGCAATTTTCATCTGGCAATTGACGTAGCAAACACTCCTCCACGAGTAAGCACTAGGAAGCTGTGAGTTAAAACTGAGGATAGTGTCAGCATACCGGACAGTATTGGAACTACCACCTATAGATCTAACGGCGAGGGAAAGGAAAGCTGTCTATGACGATGTGAAGGAGCTCACTGATTCCGTTCGTGAAAGACCTCCGAGCTTGACGAAGAAGCGATCAAGAAACGGGCACGTCTCTCCTACCAGGATGGCAGGAAAGGTGGGATCGAGATACCAAGGGTGGACTCATCAGCTGATCCGTTATTGAACCGTGGTGACAACGCCATGCATACAATATTTGTGTGCACAGCATGGCATACTCAGTGGAGTAGCCTAAATACAAAACTGGAAGTGGGCATCACTCCATCAAATATCGAAGAGCAAATGCAATACTCTGCAAAAAAGTGGAGCATCATTCAAGAATTTATAACATTCATAATGACAAGAAAGAAGAACGGCTGAGAAAATAAAGCGACTAAAAAGCTCTGCTAACTGCCTATCTCTCTGTGAAGTTATATCTCATGTTTCCCATGGAGAGATGAAGAGAGAGGAAGAGAGGGTTTTTAGAGGGTACGAGTCCCTAACACCAGGGATATCGAATCTCATCCCTGAAGGCGCATAAGGCATTTTCCCCTCAGTAAATAAATAAATAAAGTATTATAACTAGTAGTAGTAATAACAATAATAATAATTTGGTCGCATTTGGTCTCGAGTTCGAATAACGGACATCAAGAAAGTCAACTAATACCCATAAAAAGATAAATATTCCAAGAGTATTAATTTCTGCCCCTTTGTTCTGTATGCGTCTCTTCCCTTTATCTAGAATTTTGTCACAAAAACATAAGGGGTTCCAACTTCTAAAGAAACACAAGAGCATAACCCAACTTTTTTACACGGATGATCTCAAGATATTAGCCAAAGATAAAGATGAACTATTAGGCATGCTTAAAACAGTGAAAGAACACAGCAGTGATCTTGGGATGAGATTTGGAATTGACAAATGTGCAAAAGCTGTAATAAAGGCAAGCTAGAAAGAACAGAAAGCTTGGAAATTATCAAGAAACCATCATAAAGGAAATAGATCCACATGGAAGCTACACATACTTAGGAATTGAAGAGAATAATATAATATGTGATGAAAATATGAAAGATAAAATTATTAAAGAATACATTAGGAGGTCAGAATGATTTTGGGAACAGAATTAAAGAGCTAAAACAAGCTTTTGGCATTAGGAAGCTTGGCAGTACCCGTAATGGAGTACAGTTTTAGGATAGTTGGATGGACGAACGAAGAAATGACGGCCAAAATATGGCTAAGTATGTAGTAGAAAATAAACATGATCCACTAATTATGCAAGTGCTACAAATCCAAAGAGGTTGGAGGAGTAATCAAAAATGCCTTGAGAAATATGCATGAATTACAAAATAGTATTCCTGAATATAGAAGAACAAATGGTTAAAGATGATATCAAGAAACTTTCTCAAGAAAACCTGAAAAAGAATTGGAGCGACAAGAAGCTACATGGACAATATCTAATGAGAATAAATGAACCAAATGTAGATACGAAAGAAACTTATGGATGGCTGAGACGAGGGAACTGGAAGCACTGACCATTGCAGCGCAAGACCAAGCTCTTAGAACCAGGCATTATGAGAAACATGTATTGAAAATCACAGCTGATGACAAATGTAGATTATGCTAGTCTCACTCAGAAACAATTGACCATATATAAACGTAGGTTTCCGCGGTCGGAGTCAGTATGAACTTGTTTGGCCGGGACAAACCGCGTCTTAGTAGATAAAACTACCAACGTTTCGGCCATCAACAGTGGCCTTCTTGAGGACAATATCAGAGTCGTACTCTGACATACAATGATTAATACCTTACTCTCATCGGGGACCTACGAGAAGCTACACAACGACCCCACGTCCTCCATTGAGAGAAAAGTCGCCAGCACATTACGAAAAAACCGTGCGGCATTTGAGGACCACACACGTTCCAGATAGACTCCTCACTACAGTAAGCCCCCGCATTTCTACGGTCTCCCTAAAATTCACAAAGGGGTTCCGCTACGACCAATCGTGAGCTCCAGGAATTCACCATGTCAACCTCTCGCTTTACACCTCCTAAAAATTGTATCTCCACTAGCTGGCAAATCCGCATCACATGTAAAAAACACCAAGGACTTCGTAGACAAAATTTAAGGTGTGCAACTCACACCCACTGATAGCCTAGTGAGCTTCGACGTCACCAACCTGTTCACAAATGTCCCTGTTGATGCAGCTTTGAAATCAACACGAACCAGACTAGAACAAGACTGTTCCCTGAAAAAAAAGACAGAATTTGACGTAGGAGGCATAATGGAACTACTCATCTCGTGCCTCAAAAATACTTACTTCAGAACCGGTGACGACTACTACATGCAAAAAGAAGGCATGGCAATGGGCTCTCCACTCTCATTCGTGATGAGTGTCATATACATGGAAGAGTTCGAACAAGAGGCCATCAATGATACCCCTACGAAGCCTAACGTGTGGATACGATATGTGGATGATGTATTCGCAATATGGCCACATGGCAATGAACACCAAAGGTTCCTGGCACACCTCAATCAAAAAGAGGCACATACAGTTCACGATCGAAATGGAAAAAGACGGACGGCTTGCCTTCCTAGACGTACTGGTAGAAAGATCAGACAACCGCCTCCACACCACAGTGTACCGCAAGCCAACACACACCGGACGATACCTCCATTATAGTTCGAACCAATATTTCCATTATAGTTCGAACCACCCCATGAACACTAAAATAGGCATTGCTAAATGCCTAGCTAACAGGGAAGATATCGTGTGCTCGGATAACAAAAAATTGAGGCAGAACAATCATCCATCTCCGCTCCAACGGCTACCCTTCTACAGTGGTACACAAGGTTTTCAAACGCAAAACGCCAAGCGTTAGAGAACATAGGCACGATTGTCATACCGTACGTCCCAGGTCTAGCGAAAACACTCAAGAGAATTGGAAACAAATTCCAATTGAGGACCGTGTTCAGTTCCAGAACACTAAGGAGCATTCTCACGAAGATGAAGGTAACGGATGAAAACCAAACACTCAGGGAATGCATATATAGAGTCCCATGCGGCCAAGAACACATCGGCGAAATAGGATGGCCCTTACCCGTGCGATTAAAGGAACACCAAAAAGCCGTACGCCAGGCAGAAACCTTCAAGTCAAGGTTAGCTGACCACGCCTAGGGAAACGGACACTGCATTCTATGGGAAAAGACCTCCTCCATCGCCAGAGAAAGCGACCAAAAAATACGGAAAATCAAGGTCGTATACATCAGCCTGGCTAGTAATCCAATAAGTCAACCTTCAATCGACATCCCCTATGGATGCCAATAATTAGGGGTACTAATACTAGAGCAGCACAACACAAGAGGATAAACATATCACCTACACCGCCGGGTCGTAATGGCCCAATGATAACGTCCTCGCCTTAAGAACCAAGATACCCTGGTTCGAATTCCAGTGCTGCCGGTGTTTACAGAACGTCCGAAACGTTGCAAAACGAAAATACACTTGTTGTGAAGGCATAAACAGGTGAAGACGATGGATAATGTCCAAAAAGATCGTAATAAAAATTATATATTCTTAGGTTGTTAAAATCCGCCCAAACAAACCCTAGATTTGTATTTTTAAATTTGTTAATTCTCAGTTTGGTATTGAGTAATATTATACTTGCTCGTCTTGTCGAGTCCCGGTATTAGGATATTTCGTCAATGTCCTGTTGTTCACTAACCAGTAACACGTCAATGTGTCTTTGCCACTTTTATGAGAAAATCTTGAGCTGTCTTTCCTATACATAAATTAATTTGTAAAAAGCTAGGCATTCCTTATTTTCCTGAGTTTAGTTAATTTCTTTGTGGAGAAATGACATTTATCGCTTCCCAGTATTTGATCGTCTCGTAAGTCCTTTTCTTTATAGATAATACGTTGAACTGATCCTCTACAGTCTTTGGCCGTGTGACCCTTTTTGCCACATTTGTAGCAAAAATTAACTATTACGGTCCGAACTCCTGCAATAAGTGGAGATATGTCCGAAGTTTAAGCATTTATAGCATCTAGTAACCTGGTGTCTGATTCTAATATGGCAAACTAGCCATCCGATCTTAATTTTCTCCGCTTTTAAAAGAACTTCTGCTTGGTGGGAAGAGAGCATTACAGTTACCACCTGCTTGCCTCCGTACACCCTGAATAGTCTACACGACTTCGTGGGGATATCACCTCCCGTTATACTTGCGACTGCTTCTTTCACTTCATCCACTGAAACGGTCTCATCTGTATTCCTTATTTCAACTAGAATTCTCGGGTTAAACATGTCAATCAGCAAGCAGGTTCTGTTTTCAGGTCCTTAATTACAATATCCGGTTTATTGTCAGGGATGCATCTGTCGGTGTGGATTTGTTGATTGAAAATTATCGTGATTTCCTCTGTGCTTGATACTTCCCTTGGCTCGTGTTTATACCAAACTTCTGAGGTTGGCAAACGTATCTGCACGTCTCATCCCAAGATCACCGATGAAAGTGCAGCTGTGAAGCAACCTTCTGGACAAATGGCAAAGCCGATGGGATTTGGAGGAAAAAGGTAGATGGACACATAGTCTTATTCCCAACATCAAAGAATGGATAAGTAGAAACCACGGGGCAAAGGATTACTATCTGTTACAAGCCTTCTCACAATGAAGATGATGCTATGCACACTATACATAGCTGCAAAGCCTGGGAGGAAGCCAGAATGAAATGCTACGCAAATTGCGACTGGAACTAATCCCTGTAAACACAATTGAAACTACGTTGCAATCACAGGAAAACTGGAACACAGTAAAAGATTTCATAACGCACATTCACAAACAGAAGGCAATGATTAGTAGATAAAGCACTTGCTCACACCCAGTCACAAGTGCAACGTAATGTCTCACGACGGTTCCACACGGGGGACAATATGGTAAAAGAAGTAGGGGGGGGGGGGAGTGGGTAGACCTTAGGAGGGAGTCCCACACTCTGTGCATAAAGCATTTCCCCCGCCTCAAAAAAAATTATAATAATAATAAATGTTCTCAGTGTAAATACTATTTAAGCAGTAGCATACCTACATCTAATAAGGCCCAGGGCAAAAGCATCTACCACTTTTCCTTATCTGAAGATTATCGAAGTTGATTCCTATGCAGCCAAAAGATAATTATAACAATTAATGTATGGTTGGTGAGACTAATAAAATTAGTTTCATTTTTAACAATGCAAACATATCATCATCAACACCATTTATACTTAGTTTCTTTTGCAGTCGAAAGTAAACTATCAAAATAAATGTATGGTTAGTGAGACTAGCAAAATTAATTTTACTAGAAAAGTTTTTTTCTTCTGAAAAATTGTCCTAGAAACTGCATTTTGCATTCTAGCTCTTAAATTTAAGTCATAATTTCTAACATTGTTAAAATCTTTGTAAAACACAATAGAAAAATAAATTCTTTTGAAATATAACATCATTTCAAAATTCAAATGTAGCTTTAGAAAATATGTACATACTAAACATGACATAGCTGAGGTTATTCAATATATTTCACAGTATGCCAACAGTGGCTATATTTCTAAATTTAAGACAAATTAAAGAGTTATAGCAACAATAAAAGTTATTTAAATGGTCAAAAGAATGTTGTTAAGGTCGATGGTCCAAAAAGGTAACCCACAAGAATGGTATTAGGGTAACTCCTATTTATTATTAATGTCAATGACCATTTTTCTCTAAAATCCAAAGGCATTTTTCTCATACTTTCTTCAAACAAATGAAATAACTCCATTAAAAATTCATTTTTTTGTGGGGCTTTTCAGCTCATCGACATCGAGATCATTAGAGCCCTCAAAACTTGTACAGGTAGGGAAAATGCAGTTACGCACTAGGGAGAGCCAACATGACTCTCCCCGCGTGTGGGACTCACCCAATGACTCAACCATACCTACTAAAAACCTCCTGAATTACAACTCAAAACTCAAATATCAACATATCTCAAAACATTACATACATAATTATAAAAAGGGGGGNTTGGGATCGAAAAAGAACAAGAGGTGACCAAGGAAGGTCAGGAAAGAGAAAGGAAGGAGCCTTGCACGAGTAAGTGGAAGTAATGCCAGACTCAGTTCGGGGCCCCATGTTTGCCAAAAACCTACTAACTAGATGTAAGTCCCCTGGGGGAATTTAAAAAATTTAATGATTTTATATGAACTGTATCTGTACTATAGCGGTGTATGGTGTAATTATTTTTTTAATTGAGAATGGCATAACAGCATAGGGAAGAATTAATAAAAACACTAAGAAAGCCTGTGAAATGTGTACCTATGGAATGTTCACAGTAAACTTATTAAGATAATAATGTAGGATAAAACTATTTTACCTCTCAATCTTGAACAGAAATAAATGTAAGAAACATTATAGACATAGCAAGAAGAATATCTTAAGACCTTGCCTGAAACTAGGAATAAGCATCTTCAGTGCCAAAAATAAATCAAGGAAATTTAAAGGTGTATGTATAATGTTTCAAGTTAATAGTTTAGTGATAAATTTACAAAGACTACTATAAAAATTGTCTTGTACATTCAAAGAATGGGCAAGAACATTACAAGTACTAACAAAAAACTCATAAAAATGAGGAAATTGTAAAGACACTAATTAGTCATAGTTTGTGTAAGTAAATACTCAACAAACTAGTATTAGAAATGAGCTTAAATAGACATGTCAATTAAATGTCATTTTAGAGCTTATATACAAAGCTTTTGTATTTTTTAGATTTTACCATGCAGCATAAAGATACCTTGCATATCTGCTGGGTACGAGGCCTGATGTATATTGTATTTATTTTATTTGTCTGATTCAAAAAAATTAATAGCATCACTATTTTATACCAGAATTGAACAAGAGTTTTACTTAAAAGAAACTTTGATCCATTATCTAGCATTACTAATATAAATAACTAAGTAATTATAGTAAGTAAATTGCACAAATACTAACTTGTTTCTTTTTTGAGTCATCTAAAGCAGCTTGCAAATCCTTAATTTGCTTGTTTCCAGTCTCAATTTGGATTTTCTCTTCCTTTAAACGATGATGTAGAGTAGCATTTTCTTCTCTAGTAGTACTTAAATTTGTTTTAAGTTTCTCAAGAGAGCTTTTTAAACATTTTACTTCACTTTGTGCCTTTACAGTCAAATCTTTTTCCTAAATAAAATAATTTAAAATAATTCATGTGAAAACAAAATATTTTCAATGAAAAAGAAGCAATGAGCAGTTCACATGAAAATATGAATTACTATTAGAGCAAATCTCATGTAAGAAATATTCAATAAAACACAAAAATATAAGAAAGAAAAGCAACTATTTTACTTCATAAATTATAATGCACAAACGTTGTTATTTCTTATATAATATACTTATTTCCGTGAAAAATTGTCACTTTTCAAGAAAAAAACTCTCACAGGAATGAGCAAATAACCCAACAAACTGCATCATCAACAGCCAGATGAAAACTGCGACAGACCTGGACTCAAACTCAGGACCTCCAGCTACCTCGGTGAGTTAAAAATCCAATAAATTGTCATTCATGTATCTACTGTCTCAGCACGCGGGAAAAATCTGATCAATTTCTAAAGTAATAAGATAAATTTGTTTCAATTGTTTTGAATTTTCTACTTCATGACATCCTATGCAATCTTCACTCCAGGTAGAAACTGAACTGCACAATATCACATTACTGAACGTAATATTAAAAAACGTACGTTTTTGATTTTCAATGAATAAACGACACATTGAATAAACGACAAATTTATTACACACAGTAAATTTCCATGAAAATTGTGAATAAATCAAATATAATGAAGTCATTTCTTTCATTATTTGTTTGTAGTAACAGAATTTTTAAGCTACTTCTAATATACTTTGAAAGAGATTATTATGAAGCAACAACAGAATAAAATGTATATCATAAATAACTGAAGATATACAAAATTTATATAAATTAATGTCAACTTATCAACAAATTAGGGCCATTTTGAGTATATTTACATTCATATTTATGTTTTAATGATTGTTTCCTAGAATTTTTGATATTTCAAATTAAAATAGCTGAAAGGAGTGAAAATGTTCATTTCATTGCCCAGATTGACTGACACATCATCAAAGGAGAGAGAAAAATATTTTCGATAGGACCTTAGACTGATGTCATTTCTGTATTGTAATAACTCAATAAGAAAGCATTTTCGGAAATCCCTATTCAAAAGGGATGAAGTAGAGTGGAATGTTTTTTTTTTTAATTTTTACAATATATTTATCACCTTGGTTTTCAGAGGTTCAATTTAAATCGACTATAAATATAATGAAGTTTCAACCCCGACAAGAACAAAAACTCCCTTGCAAAGCTGGACAGGGTTGGCTAGTTCAATGAAAATATATGAAGGAAGACAAATTACTGTGGAAATTCACAGTGGAGTCATCACAATAAATTATTGTAATAATTAGTCAGTCACACAAGCAACAGCTTTCGAAACAGTTCATGTTTAAAAATGAAAATGGAATGTGTGGCTGACTAATTATTACAATAATTTATACAAAGTTAGGTTTATCTTGTTAAAAATCCATTTCCCACTTATACCAGTTCCCAAGTATAAGAGACAAATTTCTGTCCCCCCTGGAGGCTCTTATGAACAGGTTTCATTGTAGTTGGTTTTGTGGCAGTAATATATGTCAAGTTTTGAAGATTTCTGACCTAATTTTGAAATTCATGTACACAGCATAAATGTAAAATTGTATTTACTAAAGAAGTACAAATAAATACTTATGCTTTCTTTACTACCAACTTCCCAAAGAGAAAAGTGTGGGGTATATTGGATGAGTCTCCAGTCAAACCAGAATTCAAAAGTAACATTGGATTTCTTTTAGAATCATCTACTCGTTACAATTATCAAAAAAATGCTTCAAAAAATTACAAAAATTGTAAGAAAAACAAAGAACATCTGGTTTCACCAAATACCTTGAGGATAGTGTTACAAAAAGATAAAATTATTCTTGTTGATACTCACTTTGCAAACACTTTGCTCAGCAACTTCCAATTTTTTCCTCAAAGCTATCATTTCATTATTAATACTTTCCAATTTTTTCTCTGATATCACCAAATTACTCTGCTTGTCTAGAAGTGAGACTTCTAAAGCTTTCCTCTCTTCAAAAAAACATTTTTCTTGTCCCATAAGTTTTTGTTCTAATGTATCACTTTTTTCTTTGTAACTGTGAGCAATATTTAATCCTTTGGATAACTCACTTTCATACCATTTTATCTTCTAAAAAAATATTTGCATTATAATTTTTGGATATTGAAATATTTCTTTATGAATATAAGCAATAAGAATTATTAAAATGAGATAGTACATGAAAAAAGAAGGTTTCTAACCTGTTTCATCTCTGAAGTATCTCTTTGGTATTTATCCTTTTCTTCACTACACTGAATAGATAATGCATTCCTTTGCTCTTCAAGTTCTTGCCAATGACTAGCCAGCCGTTTCCAAGCAGACTGCAATTGGTGAATTGTATAGTCTTTTGATAGGTCAACTTTTACAGCTACAGCCAACTTTTGTTGTTGCTCTAATATGGTGCACTGGAGTTCTTGTATAAGATTTTCACAATGCTAAGGATAGATTTATTGTTATATAACATTCAAAACAACTACCTTCACATTCAAAAGTAAAGTTTTTATTTAACTAAAATATGTCCTTCATTTTGAGTGCATGACGTGCAACTTGAAATAATACTTACATAAGACTTTTAAAATATTTCAAACACTACAATTTATTTCAAACAAAGGTTGATGATCACAAATAATTAAAGCTAGTAGAACTACCCAATGAACAATTAAAAAATGTGACATTATAAAGGAGATATTTTATTAAATTGACAAATTTAAGTGGAATACCTTCTAGATAGTAAAAACACTATCAATGGAATATTTAAAAAAAGATCTGAAAATCAAAACAAAAAGAATAATTCTAAAAATCATACTTTTCTCCTGCAGTGTTCCTCCTGAAGTTTCTGTTCAACAGTCAACAGATTCATTCCTTTATTCCCTTTTATATCTCTTCCCCATAAATCAGAAAGACTGAAAAAATTTGCTGCACTCGAACCACCACTGCAACATGAATAAAATCACATTGTGTTACTTTCTTCACATGTGGGAAACTATTAATTCAGAAAACAAAATCACATATTTCATTGAAACAGCAGTTGCAAGTAGAGAGGAGGGAGGGCATGCTGAAATGGATGAAAGAATTATAGAACCCGCAAACAGCATTATGATCAATATAAAACAAATATGAAAAATTAAACATTCAACCCACAATGTTACCTCAACACAGAAAAGCTACAATGTGTCCCCCTACTAAAAACAGGAACCAGTGCTCTGTTTTCCCAAAATCTCATGGACTTTAATAAATAAGTTTAAATTAATTTTAAACAAAAATGATTATAAGAACATGATAGGAAGTAAGGAGTTTTCTTCTTATCCCATAACTTCATTAGTCAAGGAATAACCTCACCAAAATAGTTCAAGAAAGAAGGACTGGTACAATTCGTCAAGTTTTATGAAAAGAAAATCTGTCTAAAAAAGTCTTTTATAAATATCATAAATGAGAAACAGAAGAAAAAAGTTGTTGAAATATTTTTATTTCAGAAACCTATCCCCCAACCAAGTTTCCTACATTTTACATTAGGGTACTCTGATCAGAATTGATGAAATAATTCCAGGGGTGTCTTTTCCCCCACAAGACCCATCGCGCAAATCCTTCCGAAACTTCCCAGCATCCTCCCCAAAAGAGACTTTCCTCACCCGCCCAATAGCATAGTCAGAATTGACTACTGGGGAGGGAAACTTGAATTGATCTGCCTTGGGAACTTGCAAAACTTAAAATTTATGCTATTTTTGCTCTTAAAAATTAAGTTAAAATTATTAACATTTTATGAATTTGCCTTGATTTTTAAATTATTTTGCCCTTCATCAAAAGTTTTAAAGCAAATGACATATTTATGTCTTAATAGCTTTTATTTCTATAAAACCTTCATACTTTTAATTTATAGTCTATATACCACTAAGTTCAAGATTTTTTTTCCATCTTCATTTCAGAATATGATATTCCTGGTAAACACCATTCCTTAAATTCAATAACCTTATATTTTATCGGAAGATAAATTTTAAACTTGTATAAATGCTTTACTTACAGAAATCAGCCTATTTATCTTATCGGTGAACAATTTTGCACATGAATTCCAAGCACTTAAATTGTAAGTGTTTATTCAATAGTCGAGGCATTTTTCTTAGTGTTCTACATGTTAAATGTTATCAGTCAAAAGTCAACTGCAGAAACTTGAACAATCAGCAGTATATTTTCAAATCACACAATAAATCAAACGACCATTAATCAGTTAATTGTTACTAATTAAATAGAAGTCTCATATCACCCTCAGCGTTCAAGCAATACTGCAACACTTAATGACAATATGACAGCATCCAAGAGAGCAAGAATGAAAACACGAAAAGTGGTCATGGGGCTTCATGGAAGAGATAGTCATCAAAGGGGATTTTGCAAGTACATTTGATATCTCAATATGTCTACCAATTTGAAGTTTAATCCTTACTGTAATAAGATCATAATATATTAAATAATTACTATGTGCTGTCACTGCACGACGGTGCATCAGCTGAGTCACTGGCTGTGATATATCACCAGGACCCATATTTTATGCTCATTCGTTCAATCTTATTATGTGACAATGTAATACAGGTCAGGTGGCATATATAATACAAACAAAAGTACATAGAGGAAAAAAATAATGGTACACCATTGTAACTTTGTTATTAAAATTGGATAAATTAAGAAGATGCTGGTCAGTTTGCTCTCCCCACACTCACAAGTAGATACATCTATTCTTCCCCAGATAGTACAGTTAGCCCTGGTTCACACGCACTTTGTCCTGAGGCAATTAAGTTTGTTCCATTTTCCATAAGGGAGATCTGCCACTTTCCATAAGGGAGAGGCATTCTAGCAGTTTTAAAAGGATAGGAACCGTCATCTCCAACCACACCTGTAGGAATTTATTTAATTTCAAATCAAGAAATATGCACATAAATATTCAATATTTTTTATGAAGGTAATAACAGAAATATATTTAGTATCATATTTCAGCAAAAGGAAATACAAAATTACTACAAAGTAAAAATGTAAGAAATAGGACATTTAATATAAAAGGCCCATTTCAATAATTGTAAATGATGAAATTAACTCATTAGTGTTTACTTTAATCATTACAGACGATTCAATTCAGAATTTCCAGTTAAGATTGTGGATCAGCAAAAACATAAATATACAAAATAAGGATTGTTGATTGCAAAGCAATCCTTCCTACAATTTATAGTTTTTAATTTAACAATAGTAAATGAACAGGCATTTAAAAATTCCAACAGGTGCATCCAAAATCACAAGGAAAATGTTACACACTGTCTCTTAATCCTGGGAAGTCTAACCCTACTGGATTTTTCTCCAAGTAGTGGCGGATTTTCCACAGGCAAGTAAGTCATTTAAAACTTTTGTTATTATTAATCTTGAATTTTCACTGCACATTATATCTACGATTCATTTCGGAATAATTAATGGATAACAGTAAATTATTTTATTAAATATATATTTTTTAAGTATTAAATTTGCCACTGCCCTTGGGCCCTTGATTAGAATTGATGTGGACATACACGGTTTGCGACTGCTTTTTTGACAATAAAGTTTATTTTATTTATTTATTTATTTATAAATGAAATATTTCTCTAATATGCTAATTCACGGGTATATTATGAGAAGAGAGCCTCTCACCAATACATTAAAATAACAAAATGAAGTAAAATTATCAACATGATGTTATACCATATATTCAACAAAAATATTAACATTTAGTGAACCATGCACTAACTAACTAACATGGAAACTTATCAAACACACTTTCTGGTTTCCATTAATTAAGGAAGCAAGTCCAAGATTAAGATTTATAGTCATCACAGAATAGGGTTTCTACAGATCACTTAAAAGAAATCCACATGTGACAGAGTGTTTTACCTAATTTGCAGTCAGGAACACAATAATTTTCCCTAATGACAAGTTAAGGGACCAGGTAGTAAAATCCACAAAGATCAGGAATTTCAGAAAGGAAGGCTCAAAGATCTCTTGCAATTATATAAAAATAATATAACATTTTTTCATAGAATTATTATTACTTAGTTCTCTCAACTTGTGTTGGTTTTTCTCTCAGCAGTGGATTATTAAATCAAGTTCTGCTGGGAGGAAGAATCTATTTCAGGTCCAAGAACTTTCTGGTAATGTGGGCTGAGGACAGAAGGATGCTGTGTTGCAATCTACTTATTATGTGTTGATTTTGAGTTTTTTAATGGAGTCGACCAGGGATTGGGGTACTAATTCTAGGTAGATAAAATGATAGGCACTATGATCACTTCTTGAACATTCCAGAGGTTTTTTTACTTCAAAGGCTAGTTATTGGTATTTTGATATTTTTTTGTTCTGTTTTTTCTAGATTGTTGTAATTTACAACAGCAAAATTGATGAGATACACTTTTGATTCTTTTCTTTTCCAAAGGATGGTATCAGGTCTGTTGTGAATTGTTGTTAGGTCAGTGAGAATGCTTCTGTCCCAGTACAAAATATTTGCTTTCAAATCTTCTTGCAGGATTGGTTGAGGTTTATACAGATGGTCTGGTGGTATAGGATTCTTAATGAAGTTCAGTGATTTTGCAATTTCCAGGTGAATTATTTTTCCCATGTTATCGTGTCTAGTTTTGTAATCATTTTGGGCCAACTGTGTGCAACCGCCAATGATATGCTTGAGAGTTTCTTTGGTTTGGTTACATCGGTTACATGAATCTGTGATTCCGATTTCTTTCAGGATTATTTTCGTGTAGTTTCTGGTTGTGTGACTCTGTCTTGCATTGATACTATGAAGCCTTCTGTTTCTGGGAATAATTTTCCGTTCATTAACCACTTAACTGATCCTATTTTATTTATTTTGCTGTTGGTCAGTTGGTTGGGGTAGTTCCTGTGTATTGGTTTATTTTGCCAGGTTGTCATTCTATTTTTTTGTATTGGTTGGGGTAGAGGCTCATTCAGGTGACAGGGTGTATAGTTTTTATCACTGGTTGTAATTGCTTGGTGTAGTGATGAGGTATACGCTTTGTTCCGGAAAAACTTATTGAGGATATACTTTTGTTTTTATGGAGGTCTTTGATTCGTATGATGCCTCTTCCACCCTGGTTACGTGGGATGAACATTCGTTTTAATGCTCATTTAGGATGGTGTTTGTTGTTGCTTGTCATCGTGGTTCTGATTTTCCTCTCTAAATTTTCCAGATCTGTAGTTGACCATTTTACTACCCCAAATGAGTAGGATAGTATGGAGATGACTAATGAGTTTATTGCTTTCGTCAGGTAACGTGAATTGAAATGAGTTTTTGTTGTTATTACCATCCTTCTCGTGAATTCTTTAGCGATGTGTTCTTTGACTATTGTGTGTTCTATTCTATTTGTTTGCATCACACCCAAGTATTTGTACAGTTCATTAGGTTCTAGTTGTTCTATATCATTTACTGTAGTGCACAGTGTTGTCTCTTTAGCTTTACCATGGACAAGGTTTTGTAATTTACATTCATCTATTCCAAATTCCATTCTGATGTCATTGCTGAATTGTTCTATAATTTTCAAGATCTTTTTCAGACTTTCTGCATTTCTTGCGTAAATTTTGATGTCATCCATGTACCTGTCTCTTATACACATCTAGATGTGTATAAGAGACAGNGAATCCTAAACTCTTGTAGTTTGAGGATAGCGGATAAAAGGTTTAAAGCTAAGCAAAAGAGTAATCCTCTGATTGAATCCCCTTGAAATATTCCTCTGTTGATGCATATTTTGTTTTAAGTTGTATTAGAGGCCTTGCTGATGGTTTGGATGCTTTCTCTGCTTCTACTTTTGTTATTGGAAAGGATGAGTCTGGTGCTCCATTTTGTCATAGTGTTTTCGAAAAACTTTGTTACCACTGGGTGGATTTTGTACAGGTGTAATGTGTAAAGGAGCCAACTGTGAGGTATTGTATCGTATGCCTTTCTGTAGTCTATATATCCTGTAGCTATATTTCATTGTTTCTGGAAAGCAAGATTTATCATGACTTCATCTATTAAAAGTTGTTCTTTACATCCCATTGAGTTGGGTAGCTTCCTTTCTGTTCTTCTGCAATAATATCGTTATTTTCACAGTGTTGTTGAATTATTATTATTATTATTTATTATCATTATTATTATTATCCCTCAAGTCTTTAAGAATGCCTTCCCATATTCAGGGACATTAACAATAACACAATCACCTCTGAACACTACAGCAAACAAAGTATCAAAAATTCTAAAATGATTCACCAAATTGCACAATTAAAATTTTATTCTAAAAAAATATTCCCTCCAAAATATACTTAAAATTGTTTTAAAGATGCATTACAAACCACCCCTTTACCCGTTCCACAAAAAAAAAAGAGTCTAAAATCTCCCCCTTAACACACAACTTATGTGAACAAAATTGCAAAAATGATGAAGCAAATTGAGTAAATGGCATAATTAAAATATTATTATTGAAAATACATCCCTAGATAAATAAACATGTCTGAAAAGTTGTAATACAAAATATCATTCCCCCTCCCACCAAAGTCTTGAATAATACACATAATACTAGGACACTATAAGCTCTACCACTACCAAATGATATTTATGTACAATCAACAATGTATATCAGGGAAAATAATGAGGAAGAAATCTTTCAAATAATTAGTAAAATGAAATAAAAACTTCCTCCTGAATTCAAGATATACCAGACACAGTCATTAAAAAAATACCAATGTACACAATCAAACCACTCACTCGCTTGTATAACAACTCCTTAACCCAAGGGATCTTCCCAAAAATTTTCAAAAGTGCTATCGTAAAACCTGTTCACAAAAAAGAGACAAACATAATATAACAAACTATAGGCCTTTATCACTTCTCACAGTTTTCTTAAAAATACAAGTAAAACTATTTAATAACATTAAAAAGCTTCTTAACATGTAACAAAATTATTACAAACTCCCAACATGGATTTAGAGAAAAAAGATCTATTGAAACTGCTCTATTTGCTTTTCTCAATGAAATTTTTGATATAATTAATCATGAAATCCTCCTCAGTAAACTAGAAAATTATGGAATTTGGGGAATAGGTTACAAGTAGCGAAAGTCATATTTATCTGAAAGACAGTAAATAGTACAAGTATCATACCAACATGAAAATCAAATAAAACATCACCGGTCTCAACCCATGCATGTCACTCACAGAATTCCACAGGGTTCCTCATTGGGACCCATACTATTTCTTCTATATATTAATGACATCCTATCCATCATCACATAACAACAAAATTGTACTTTTTGCTGATGACACAAACATATTATTCCGTGCAAAAACTGTTGAAAACTTACCTAACACTACCAAATCCACTGTCGCCACCCTAATCCAATGATTCCAACAAAGTAAACTTATAATAAACACTAAAAAAACTTGCATTGTTTCATTCGATAATACTCATTCAACAAAGCAGCACACGCCTAACATCAAATTTAATGGTAACCACCTCATCTTTAACAACACAGTTTCTGGGATTAACTATACAAGATAACATGAAATGAAACTGTCACCTAAAAACACTGAATATGAAACTCAGCGCAATAAACTATGCCATCCTAGTCCTAACAGCAAATTGCACAACAGACACCTGTCGAACAGTATACTGTACAAATGTCCATTCCATTCTAAAATATGGAATACCATTTTGAAGACAAGCACCAGAAACAAAACAAACCTTTAGATTACAGATGGGAACAGTATGAACAATTACCAACTAAACTATCTTCATGCAAACCTACTTCATACAAATAAACTATCTTCATGCATTTGAAAAGTTGAAAATACTTCCACTGCCATGCATGTACATTTTTGACACATTGAACTTTGTAAACAAGGATCTACTAGACAAAGGACTCCACAGATTTAATTCAACTGTTCATATTCACAACACTATACAAGCCAGAAATATCCATCAACCACATATAACATCCACTCTTACCCCCCCAAAAAGCACTCATAATGCCGGTGTATAGCTATATAATACGTTACCACTATACCTCAAAAATATTAATATACTGAATCCATTCAAAACAAAATTCAAACAATTCTTACGACAGAAAATCTACTGCAATGTACAAGAATTCCCCAATGACAATATCTAATGTATACAATCTGTTCTGGAAAATCATTAGGATGAAGGTGCAGAAGGTGACACGCGATGTAGGAAAAGAATTAATGACATAAAATTACACTGATTTAGTACAAATTGGAATAAATCTTTAGTATAGATTTAGTACAAATCTTGACATAAATTAATAAAATAAAAGTAAAATAATAGAACTCCTACCATAGATATCTAAAAACCCAACTTTCTGTAATAGTAGATAATAATTGTATCTTTATGCTAACTACTACTCAGATTAAATTAATACTGTTAAATGTAATAAAATCACTATATTGTAGTTATTCTTATATGTAAAGTTTATTGTTATTGCAATTATTGTAAGGAATATTAATCATCACACATCAATGTTATGATCTATGTGGCTCAATAAATTATTATCAATATTATTATTAATAATGTCTTCTCAAATTCAGAGACACTGATGATAATTCCAATACATCCTTTACACACAACTTAATTAAACAAAATATTAAAAGAAACTAAAATATACTCAATTAACTATATGATTAAAATTCATTCTAGAACATTCACCCCAAAAATCCTTCAAATGACATAAAAGTTAAAATTTTAAAAAATCCCCAATAAAAATGTACAGTGCACAACTTGCACTATGCACTCCCCTGTTGGGCACCATGTGGTCATATACAGTTTTTAACTGTTTCTTTTAATAAAATATTAGCATAGTGATTTGAATGTGAAATATCAGCCTTAAGCCAGAGTTTTTGAGATGAAAGACAGTAAACAGTCATTAATATTGTATCCTAGGAAAACACCCAAAAATGATAGAATAAAATAATCCAAACAAAAAGAGAACTAAGAATATTTTAAAACATTACTGTTAATGGTTGAAGTTACCTTAAAATTTCATTCTTAATAAAAATATAAATAAATTTATTGTCAAAAAACAGTACAAACTGCGTATGACCACGGGGAGGAAAAAAAC
>NNCF01128776.1:76019-106895 GCA_002313205.1 Laupala kohalensis
AACACACAGGGTTCCTCATCCAACCAGGAAAACGCTTCGTGAGAACAAAGTGACTGAATTGTTTATTCATTACTATCTACAAAATGATGTTACAGCTTACATGCTTACACCCCAAACAGCATAAAATAACCTCCAAAAGTGACATAAAAACCAAGAGAGTCTTGAAACATGGTAAATAACTATTAACAGTTAATTAATAATCTTAAAAACCTTAAATGAATTTACGAATACTATACGCTCGTCTTCTTGAAGCCATCGTAAAAAGGAAATATCAAAAGTTCTGACCATGGGCCTTATATATTTTATCTCGGAGCACACGGTCTCCTCGACTCTGCTATAGTACACTGGATGCCACCAGCGATCCACATTACCTGGACCTCTGATGAAAAGATCAGTGCTAAGCATTGGGAGCGGAAATTTATGCCATTGCATCAGCTGGCCTGCGCGTCCTTCCTCGCCCGGTAACCCATCATATAGTAGACCGGTCCCTTGGTTCCGGGAATCCCCCAGGGGACTTCAATTTAGTAAGTGCGTGTTTTGCAAGCACGGGGTCCCGAGCTGAGTCTGGCATTGCTTCCACTTACTTGTGCTGGGCTAGGGTATTTTTCATTTTCCTCATTCTTGTCCCCTCCTTATTTTTTGTCCTACCCCTCATTTTTTTCCCTCTCATTTTTTGTCCTTAATGTTTTGAGATATGTTTTGGTATATTGTAATTTAGGAGGGTTTTTAGTGGCTATGGTTGAGTCATTCGGCGATTCCCACACACGGGGAGAGTTATTTTGGCTCTCCGTAGTGCGTAACTGTATTTTCCCTACCTGTACATATTTTCTGGGCTCCAATGACCTTTGATGTCGATGAGCCGTAAAGCTTGTGATTATATAATAATCTTTAGTTTAAATTAAGATAACCAATTATCAATGCAAGACGACGCAGCTGGGAAACGGGATTGAAGCAATTATATTTTAGTAGATGAAAGAAAAACTTAGAACTCAGAGGTCTTAACATGGGGGGCAGCCGATCTATGAAAGAGAGTGTTATCGTCTGGGAGCCACACGAGACGTGTGAAATAAACAAGCCACGCAAGGGGTAGCTGAAGGTGCGGAATCCCAAGCCGAGACCAGAGCGGGACCTCGTAAAAGTTCATATCTATTGAGTCTGTGGCATGCAGCGTAAGGCAAAGCACATTCGGAGTCATAGTTGACGAGACGAGAAAAGGTAAATATTAAATACGCACTGTCTGAGAGTAACATGAAGCTTGGAAAACATGATGACGGGATAATTGATTTTGGGAAAAAAGAGACGGAGGAATGCCCGTGGGAAAAATTGTACTCGTTGATATCTTCGGTCTTCGAAATTCAGGGGCGAGGAAGGCGGAACGAGTTGATAAAAAGGAGAGGTAGATGGGACACGGGATCATTATTGCATTACGCTATTCAGACGCAAGTCAGACGCATTTAACCACGTTACTGAGACGCAATTCAGACGCTTCTCATTACACTACTTAAGATGCAGTTCTGATTTAGATATTTACCATAGTGTACGTAGAGTAGTGCACGGAGTTTCATCCGAGACTTAAAAACATTCAATTGTTAATTTGAAACATCAGAAAATTCGTTTATGAAGCATCGATTCTGATTTATAAATGATCGCTCATCACTTCAAATAGTCCGGACGGAAAATTAAGAACTAGGAGTCCAAGCTGATCGGAGNGCAACGTTTGAACGAGCTGGGTGCAACGCGAAGCTGTTGACTTTATAGGGCGCCAAAAGCCATTGAACTGCTCGACACCACAACATCTGGTCTGCCAAGTATTTCTTCGAAAAAGGTAAACTAAATGCTGGAATGCATCCAGTCGTTTAACTGCACAGCGAAGAAGAAATGTAGGTTAAAAAAATTTTATTGTCAAAATACAGTACAAACTGCGTATGACCACGTGGAGGACAATAAACTAATTTACTCTCCGGAAACAAGCAAGGGACCATCCCATCAATTCCGATCAAGGGCCCTAAGGCAGAGGCGAAATCAAAAAAATTCAGCATAAGTTCCTAGATAAGACAAAAAGTTAGCTGCGAGTTGTAATACAAATAGAATGTCAATATGTTTGTAATTTTAGGCAAAAAATTACATGTACAAGTTATTATTGAACTATAGATTATTCTGAGTATAGTGTTTAAAAATCATAAGAGTTGAAAAAAAACTAAATTCACGATTTATTGTTACAAGAAACACGCCCCAAGACGAAGCCTAGAGAACCTCTATAAGAAATCCACCTCTACCAGAAGGAAAAACGGAGAAAAACTCGGGCCAGGATGTGGCTACAGAATTTATGTATACAATCGCGCCAAAGTTGAGTACACAGCCATAAGAAAACACAATCATGCAAGAAAATAGTTTTTGAAATTGTTATAAGTTATTTAAAAAGTACTACAGCAATGGCGTGATAAAGTACAAGACGGATTTAACTTTTATTAAAATCAATAAATTCTTTTACAGTGTAGAAGCACTGGTGCAGGAGGTAGTTTTTAACCGCTGATTTGAACATATTTAATTTCACAATATCTTTTATATTCTTGGGCAGGGAATTATATAGAACGATTCCCGAATGATAAGGTCCTTTTTGCAAAGACTGGTTGACACTCTAGGGCGATGAATATTACTACTATTGCGAGTATTGTGTTCGTGAACGAGACTGTTTCGTATAAAGGAAAGGTGGCACTTCAGTAATTCGGTCTTAACAAACACGACCGTTTCATAAAAATAAATGCAGGGAAGTGTTAAGATATTTAATTCCTTGAATAAAGGTTTACAAGAGTTTCGGGGGTGAGATTTACAAATTATCCGAACTATCCTCTTCTGAATTCTCAATGTTTGCATACTCCGACCGAAATTACCCCAGAAGGTAATGCCGTAACGTAAATGGGAGTAAACGTATGCAAAATACACGCAACGGGAAATACGTGGACTAACTGCGTTAACTAAGATTCGGAATGCGTAACACAATTTTCTTAATTGGGAATTAAGATTGTCAACCTGACAATTCCATTTGAGGTTGTCTTGAATATGGAGACCTAAGAATTTTGTATTCGTAACAGTTNTAATTGTGTTCCGTTTAAAGAAAGAGAAACCTGGGGTAAAGATTCTGTATTACTATTGTGAAATGACATAGACACTGTTTTGTCAGTGTTTACAATGAGACATTTGCATGAAACCAAGTCGAAAGGTTAGACAAAACGTTTTGAGCATTGGCGTGTTTACATAATAAATTAGTGTTATCAGCAAAAAGAATCATTTTGTAATCTGATGTGGATGATGACATGTCGTTCACATACAATAAAAAGAGTATAGGGCTGAGAATTGAACCTTGGGGTACTCAGCAAGTAAGTACCTTTGTTTCTGAAAGACAACGCTCAAGTATTTTATTTGTAGTATAGGATATTTCTACTTGTTGATATCTATCTTTTAAATAAGAAGTTAGCCATTGATGTGGAAATCCACGAATGCCTAAAGAATGCAATTTGGAAAGCAGAATTCCGTGATCGATGACATCGAATGCTTTGGATAAGTCAAGAAAAACACCCTGAGGATTTTCTCCACNAAAATATGGCGCTTGTAGTGGAAAAGGATTTCCTAAAACCGTGTTGATCGTCAGAGAGAATGTTATTTTTTGATAAAAAATCTAGAAGACGCTTATAGAACAATTTTTCTATGATTTTTGAGAAAGTGGGTAGTAGGGATATTGTTCGGTAATTTCCAATATTAAGTTTGTTTCCTTTCTTGTGTAAAGGTTTCACTTTAGATATGTTGGGAAACACCCCTTCCGATAAAAAACTATTAAAAATATTTATGAGTGGATTTAATATAGCGTGGGACAAAAATTTAACAATAAACTGATCAATAGGCCATAAATATCATTTATGCCTGTTGAAAATTTGTTTTTTAATGAGCTGATGATTCTTATGACTTCACTGGCGATAGTTTTAGAAGTGAACATAGAATTGGGTATGTGGCTGGATATAATTGTTGGACATTGATTAGGATATATTGAGTTCGTTATTTTACCAACTTCTGAGAAGTAAGAATTAAACAAATTTTAGATGTCTTGAGGATTTGATACGATTTTGCCATCGTTTAGTAAAGAAACATTTTCTTCTCGATTTTCATAAGTTGACGTGTAATTTTAACAATATTCCACGTGACTTTCCCCCAAATGTTTAGACTTTCTGTGACGATATTTATAAACAAGCAACGGAGCTTGTTCTAATTAACACCACTTCGTCTTGTGATCTAGTATTTTTCCTAAATTGTCGTCTAATTTATGATCAACAGGTTTGTGTTGCACTTCTCTCACAAAGGTCTATTCATTCCATTAAATGGAATCCATTTCTTTGCCCCCTGCAACATAACACTTAAATTTGACATGTCTACTAACCATCGTTATAACCTTGATTGAATGAGCAAACGCTCTTCTGTACGGTCGTCACCCTTCCCTCTTCTCTGTTGGTTTTAGGTTTTTAAAATTTACACCTTCATTGCTCAACATCGTCTAATTGGGTCTCCTTCTTGTGTAGGATTTCCGAAAAAAACCCTCCATTCATCCCTTCACAAAACTAAGTCTATTTTATTTTCCCTATGGTTTCTCGCAATATCACAACTACTTGTTTGTTCCGCCTTTTCACAGCGTCTGGATGCTCATTCCTACCGACGATTGTCCTTCCTCTTTCATTATTTCATCTTAAAATATGCCAGAATTTTTTCAAAATTACTAAAACATATTTTAAAATGCTACAACCAGTTGTCTGTTATGAATCTTGGGCAGCGCCAGGACGCGTGCTCAAGAAGTGTGGGTCGACTCCCTTACCACCATCATTTTGTTAAAATCTCGACAGAAACCAGACTCGTAGATTCTTGACTGCGTAGTTCGAGGGATCATATTAAGAGGCGTTTTATTTTCGCGCCTGCATGGATTAGCGAATATTTTATATCTCCCATTTATTACAAAGCTTTAATAAAAATACTGAAGTTAATTATATATATACTGAGTTTACACGACTTTGGGTTTCACTGCAACCTTCTAACCGCTTTCCGCCACCCTCGCTCAATTCCCCCCTCAAGTCATGACAACACCCGTGGTTAGTCTCGCCCAACCAAATACGGGTCACAGCGACGAGTGGTGTCAGTTGTGGCGTGTGGTTCCATAGATTTCCTCTCGCAATAAGCACAATCAGTTGTGTTAGATAATCTTCATTTTCTTTTTTTTCACGGAGGATTGACACTGATTTGTCGGTCGTGTAATAAGTAAAGTTTTTTCCTTTTTTGGGGGGCTTTTTTAAAATTTTTGTGTTCTATACGTGCTTTTAGACATGGTTTCGATTAGGACAAGCAGCGAGGTAATTATAACGGATGTGAAATTTCGGGATCATATTTAAACAGCAGTTTTATGCGCAATATAAACGCACATTTTACGGAATGAGTTACGCGGATCTCCTGATGCTACAGCGAGAGATTAGGGATCGGTCTATTCAGTTTTTGTATACATTTAATTTTTTTCTTTCACTGTAATTTTTGTTCTTTTATCTTTTTTTCTCTATATACGTCTAGTTCCTTTTTTGGTTGAAAATTTTCAAACTAGCCCAAGTTGTTAGTATTTTAGATCATCGTATGTTTAGCGTCCTACTTAAGCTCCGTGCTTCAGCGTGTTTCATGGTCAGTGTCATAGTAGTATTGAAATTCCGAAGCATACGGTATGCTATTTTTGCGTGAAGAGCACTTGGCGTCTATGAATAAGTTGAGACTGATCTGTTTGCAAATACTGTAGTGATGGATGCCCCATTCGGAATATTAATTCTTACCTATCCCAGTTCTGGTGAACCTCAAGTGTATTTTAGTCACTCACATTTATTTTCTGACGAATCAGCTGTGGAGTTGCTGTTTTCATTTTGTTGATTACCTTTTCTTTTATTCCATGATTGTCAACCAATAGCACGTTTGCTCCCTTATCTTAAGAGTAGACTGAGTGGTCATTTTTTGTTTTTGGGTAAGGTTCAGTGTAAGTTTTACTTCTTTATATAATTTGAATTTTTTGGGTCTTAAATTATCACTATGGATCTTCCACTGTCATGGGAAACGGATGTGTCGAAGGGAATGTTGGACTCTTCACCAACTAGGGGATTTGGTAATAACGTTATGTTGATTCCGTGTTTTTCGGAGGATGCCGAATTGTCAGTAGAAATGTTTCTAGATCGAGTGCGCTTCATTAGCCATTTCAATGCCTAAGATGAAAGACAAACTTACGCTGCGGCACGACTATGCTTTTTAGAATGTCACCCGCATTTTTGGAAAAGCGGTGACCTTTTTAGAATGTCACCCGCACTTGTGGAACAATTATGAGGACTTCTGCACGGGATTAAGAAATCGTTTTTGGCAAAAGACTCCCGTATATCGCTAGAGAAAATGTTTTCTAGTTGTATCCAGAGACCTACTGAATCAGTAACAAAATTTTCGACGCGACTGAGAGGAATTTATAGAAAAATATGAACTTATGATAGTCTCTGTAAAAAGACAAGAATTTTTTTAAGGAAAGACTGTTAGCACAATTTTTGGGGTGCACAAATACGAATGAAGTCGATTTGTGACAGTACGTGACCCGAAGAATATTGTACAGGTGGAAGCACTCGCACTCGCCGAAAATCAGGTTTTACGTACTTATGCCACAGTTAACACGGAGGCGAATTGTTTTGCTATTGTGCAAAGCGACCGGCGAGAGCAGAGACAGCATGACACCACCACCGTCGCCCGCGAATGGCTCTCCACCGCCAAAGCCGACAGCCAACGTACGGCGGAGCATACGTCGTCAATTTTCGGAGCACGCCGCTGCATTCTTCGCACAGAAATACGGAACTCTGCTACCGATGCAATTCTAAAATGCACTTTGCGCGCACCTGTCGTTAACCGCGACGTAATTGTATTATTTGTGGACAAAAGCATTTATTGAGGGATTGTCCTTTTCGGATGTGCGCATTTTGAACTGCTGTAGGACACTTGCTGCTCAATAGTCCAAAAAGCGTAGCAACATCGGTTGCTTAGCTGGGTCGTCCGTAATTTTTGCAGTGCAACCGGAGCCAGGTTTAACTATGGGAATTAAATTTTTGGGAAAAACTTTTCGATTTTTGATAGATACATGAGCAGCAGTTGCTATATTTCGTAGTAGGAAGTTTTCGTTGCGCAAAGTCCATTTAAATAATTACAAACGTAAATTACGAGTACCTCGGCCCATTGAGCACACGGGCAGGTTTTATTGAAATTAATAATAGACCAAATACGATATGGACATGATGTAGTGATTGCGGATTTGGGAGTTGCACAGTACGATGGTGTCATTGAATTAGATTTTTTTTTTTAATCGATGGATTTATTTGTCCTGGCATTAAGTATATGTTTGTATCGAAAGGTCATACCACACACTTACAATCTTCCAGCTCTCATTGTAGTTTTAATTTGATAAACTCAACCGGAAATAGTGACGTAAGTGATATTTCGACTAAGGTTATAATGAATTCTGTAGATTTATCGTTGGATATAATAATAATAATAATAATAAATTTAATAATAATTATTTTGTCAAAAACAGTACAGACTGCGTATGACAACGTGGAGGACAATAAGCAAGCAAGGGACCATCCCATCAATTCCGATCAAGGGCCCTAAGGCAGAGGCGGATTCAAAAATTTCAGCAAAAATTCCTAGATAAGATAAAAAGTTAGCTGCGAGTTATAATACATATATAATGTCAATAAATTTAACGCAAATTTATTTGTAAATTTACATGTAAAAGTTATTATCGAACTATAGATTATTCTGAGTATAGTGTTTAAAAATCATAAGAGTTGAAAAAACACTTAATTCACGATTTATTGTTACAATAAACACGCCCCTAGACAAAGCCTAGAGAACCTGTATAAGAAATCCGCCTCTACCCGAAGGAAAAACGGAGAAAAAACCCGGGCCAGGATGGGGCTACAGAATTAATGTACACAACCGTGCCAAAGTTGAGTATACATAAAACTAAATTAATATGAGCCATACGGCAACACAACCATGCAAGAAAATAGTTTTTGAAATTGTTATAAGTTATTTAAAAAGTGCTACATCAATGGCGTGATAAAGTACAAGACGAATTTAACTTTTATTAAAATCAATAAATTCTTTTACAATGTACAAGCACTGGTGTAGGAGATGAAGAGATTAATTTCATAATGGAGACCTAAGAATTTTGTATTCGTAATAGTTTTTAATTGTTTTCCGTTAACAGAAAGAGAAACCTGGGGTAAAAAGCATTTGTAGACGAGGAAATTGCAGGAATTTTACAGTTGCCAATAACTCATTTTTATAGTAGGTCACAATGTTGGTTAATCATGAGTCTATAAATAATTGGGATGTATTCGGTGCGCTGAGTGAGGAGAAAAATCAATTAATGACACTTTTAGTATCTGAAAGTGTAAATTATTCATTGTGCGATCATGAAGTAGATAAAAGAATGATCAAGTATCTAGAAATAGATGAAGCAAACCCTGTGGTACGCGCTGTTACTCAGGGCTGTTTTACTGCTATGCATGTGGAGTTAAGTGTGAAAATGTCGAAGGATTCTGGTAACAATGGAAATGTAGCGAGGCTACATATTAATATCCCCAAGACAAAATGTGCAATGGGCTATATAAACTATTTATTAACATTTTACATTTAACGAACAATAATTGACATTCTAGAACTTTCGACGACAAGCGAATTCTAAGACAATGATGTCTAATAACCAAAGTGACAAGTGAAGTAATAAACTTCAACCAATCAAGTTCCACAAAAAACGATTACAAGTGATAGTCGATAGCCAGAGGGATGAAACACTTCTGCCTCTCACGCCACGAGAGACGACACGCGAGTTCTAGTCTCCGACCTCAAGGGAGATACTTCACGATACTTCTACTGCTGACTCCACCAGAGATGTCACGCGTATTTTGCTCGTTCTCGCCTTGTTAATGTTAATTCATATATGAAAATTCAAATGTCAAATATCAACTGAGACAGTTCTTATCTAATGAGACTTCAATATATCGTCACGTTTCAAGTAATTTAGTAAATTCTTAGTGTGATTTTGCAAGAATCTTAACGTGAAGTGAACTCAAATCTTGGACGCCGATAGCAGTGCAAAAAACTCGTAGTAACTGACCTCGAATCAAAACAATATTAGAAATTGATTGAGATTGTCTCGAGATTTTTAACGTCATTATCACATCCAATGTTTCTAGACATAACCAGTGAACAAATCATTATTGGGACGTATGATATTATAATCTAATTTCCAAAAGCAGACATAATCAACATACGCTTACCGTATTCTATTGACATGTTCTAATTTAGTGTGATATTTTTTCATCATCATTATTCATGTTACTGTATTGTGTTTTTCTGATTTCCTGTTCTATAGGATTTGACACTAACATATGTTTATCTATATTTATCATATTATGATATACTTTGTGTTGTTTATCCGCAGCTTACTTGCTATTGTTTAATTGTTAATCTTTGCTGACTTAACGTCTAACAAATATTTTTGCAATAAACACACAAAACTGTTTATTATAATTGGAATACAAATCTTTTATTTAGTCAATTTAATTGACGTTTAGGGTGAAACGTTCATGTTGGTTTATCTTTTTGGTTTATTCTCACAAGGTATAGTCACAGTTTAGATAATCCCTTCTGATATCAGTAATTATTACAATATTCTTCAACTTCATGCCATGTCGGAATAGAACAGACATAATAAGATTAGCCGAGAATGCTTGAATAGTATAAATATGTCGAGGTATTTTGGTAACAGATGACAGAATTGGCGTGAATAAAGTGAATGATGAGCAACTGGAATTCAGTAGTGACAGTAAAACAAAAGTCAGGCTCAGTGGAGCGAGTAATTTTTGTAACTCGGAATGTGTAGTACACTATTGTAACATCAGAACCAAGACATTCTATAGGTTGGTGATTTGTTATTTTTACACCTTGCACTGAAGTGGGAGCGCCGTCGAGGAGCTAAACCGGATGCCGCGAAGGAGGAATGACGGTGTTCTTGTGACCAAAGCTATGCCTTTCCACTCATTGTGTTATTGTTTGAACGCACCCCTTTCACTTTCTGGAAACTGGTAGGAATGCCCTTGAAGAAATGTCGGCAGAATCGTGTGACCAGCGCTAAGCCTTCCATTCATGGTATTATGATTTGAGCCGTTCCCTAAGCATCAGAAAACGAGGAGGAATGCCGGCCGAAGCGTGTGACCAACGCGTGCCTCACCTTTGCATTCTACTGTTTCTGGGAAAGTGTATTATCGGGGATTAGCCAGATGAATTGGAGCTAGGACCCTTAAGGAATGTTAGTTGTATTATACTATTTTTGTGAAAGGGACTTTCTCGCCATGTGTACGGAGGCGCGGGTCATTGAATGATGTCGGTCTCCAAAAAAGGAAGAACGTTAAGAAGTTGTGAATGGAGTACTTTCATCAGATGCAGATACAATAACGGACTCAAAAGATGGGCGCATCCCACGCCTGACGCGGATTGACGGTGGCGCTCCAGCGAGGAGGTCATTGCGTTCCCAGGAAAGCTGAGGGGTGAACAAGAGGATTGGAGCGCACGAAGGCAACGGCAAGACGTGGATGCCTGCTTGTCACATGACTCCCTCGTCCGTATATATTGGACGGACCTCGGAGACTTACACGTGTGGGTTGAGTCCGCAGGGTACTTGAGATGTAACCTGGCTAGTATTGGTCGTCAGACCACTTTAAAAGATTGTTGCGGTAATTTTGATACACTTGCTACTAATTGCGAGTGACGTAACTTGTAACAGTTCGTTATTCGAGAAAGCAATTTGTAATTTGGAGATTCGGATAACCTAGGTGGGTTATTCCGAAATAATTGTCAACACTAAATTTATATGTATTCAATCAATGCTTTATTATAGCATTAACTGTGTAATGACAACTTTATAATTGTATTTATGTTTTTGAGAGTTTGTTCAAAGTTTGTAAATACTCAGATTTCATTTTCATTTGTATTAAATTATTAATTATTGTTATTGTGTGTTTAATTGTCCGGGAAACTGGACGTAGCAGCGGTAAAACTACCATATGAATTGTGGTGTTTATGTGGAAAGCGGCAGTCGCCTCATCACTTTTGCTCCTGTCTACTGTGAATATCGCTTCTACCAAAATACCCACTCCGCATCTGGGTTTGTGGTGTGTGGTTACAACGACCTGTAAGAATTTTCGGGCTCAGAGGTACATACGGGAGGTGGGATGGAAATGAATAATGAAGAAAACAAGACGGAAACAAAGTTTCTTAGTTTGGTTGACAATGTAGCACTAGCCAAAAATTCGTTGGCAGTCATAACCTGGGAAATAAATGGGAGCATTGGGGAAGAGATTATCGTAGAAAATGGCATACGTTACCAATTATTGTACAGTAGCTAAAATACTGGAAAATCCAGTAAATTTAATAAGGGAAAGAGTTCTAGTAGAAACGTAAACGGGTATATGAAATTGTTGTGCGTACAAAAAAAATTCCGTCGCAAGCTCTGTTAGATTGATATAAAGGGAAAAAAGTGCAGATGAAAATAAACGAATAGGTCTCGAATTTTGACTCCCATAGCTACGGGTCAGTGGGTTTTGTTGCAAAAATTTTACATCGCTTTTGGACGCAGTACGGAACTTACATCTCGCTTTGTGGGTCTGTATGTAGTACGTAAAATGAAGACTTCAATAACGTTTCAAATTGAGCATATACACACGGGACACACTATGTAAGCCCATCACAAGAATCTCCTTCCTCTCCCTCCTGAACCAGAAGCATAAAGACCTATGGTTATTTCGAGAGAAGCAGCGGTAGCTGAAGGAGCAGCTGTGACAAAACCGCAGACCGTCCCGTCTCCACAAGATTCGCTTGCTCCCCGACCCTTGCGATCCCCTTATAACCTTCGACCTCGTACAGGGAGAAATCTCTGAAGTCCGAGGTTATGTATAGGCGAGCTGTGGGCTGCTGTCCCGAATGGGAGGACGTGGATTGGGGATACTTATCCCCGGCCGAAATAAATGGACATCCTCCGACGCCTGGGCGCAACCCGCACGACATTAGTGGCACTGGGAGTATATGTCTCAGGCCGATGTGACGCAGACACTACCAACGCCTGGTCACGTCCTCGATGCAGGACCGCACAACACTGGTGCGTGGTGTGTAGACGAGGAGTGGCAGCCAACGGGGCAGCCGCTCAAGAAGGAGGCCGAGCCACTAAGAGAGCAGCGGAGCGCAAGCGTCGCCGGAAGCAGTAAGTGGGGGTCGTACTATTGTGCCTTGACTGTGACTTGTTCTAGACGAGGGACGAGTCGACGCCTCCACGGGTTGGGTCTCTCTGTGTTCATTGTAGTTACGTGGTTTGTGATGCATTGTGTTTGTGCCCTGCAACGTGGTAACGATCTCCAATGTCGAGTGGTTAGTACACATGGATCTCCACATTCCTGAGGTGGGATTGACCATCGATGAAGTTGAAAACCAAGCTGTACGGATCAGGGACCATATCAAGAATATGAGAACCAGATCAAGAACAAAGTGATTAGACTAACATACTCAAACAATATGAGGAACGAGTGATTTAAGAAGCTTTAATAAGTACAATTGAGAGGTCAGTTTAGTTCACTCTGTCCCTCGGTTATGGACAGGGGTAGGAGAGGGCTGTTAAACGTGCTCGGGAGAGGATTCCACTATTTGACGGGTACTGCAACGGACAACCAGGTTAAAATTTTTGCGGATCAAATTATACATCTTCGAGACAATACACGGGATACTCTAAATGCTCAACTCTTTCTTTGCCAATGTTTGGGACACTTTAAGAAGACATGACCTGATGCTGTCTAATAATATTGGGGTTTTGGATGCTCTTCAAAACTCCTTGAGTGGGGAACATAGGGTGCTGACTGATCTGGTATCATTTTAAACCTGGTGGGATTAGTCTTTGGGGTGGTGTAGCAAGGATACACTGCACTCATACAGTATATCAATATACTGTACTTCGTGGGATACTGGAAGGAATAAAAACAATCTAGCTGGGTAAGTTCACTCCTACTCGAATTCATTTCAGTACACTCCCCATTCTGATTAACGCATCGCACTCATTGACTGATGGCATGGATTTCGTGGGATTACATGGTCAGCTGACGGAATCATTGATTGTTAATTGAGAAATCAGTACTCCAGTTGCACAAAAACAGATACTTTGAAGTGTCTTTCGCTTAACCTCTCATCCAGGCAAAGCTCGTCAAAATGCAGTTTTACTTTCTTGTTTCTTTTGTTTTCAAACCGGGTATTGACTCCCCATGTATTTGAAAGATGTGTTGCAGAGATCTTCATTTCTTCAAAATTGTTTTTAAGATCACTTATATTTTTATACTCTCTCTAGCCGTGTAGCTGCATCAAAATCAATTGATATCACATTTACTGCCTCGAGAATTGTTGTCTGGAATAAAATTTGAAAAATAAATGTAAAATTTTCAAGTTGTTTTTAGACCCATTGCTTCAGCCATTTCTTTAAGGTTTTCAGACAACAGAGTTCTATTTGAAAGCGCCTTTATTGCATCCGTATAAGAAAATCTAAGGGCTTTCAAAGAGAGTGTTCTAGAAGACCATCCCGTTGAGCAAAATTTCTTTAGAGTTCGTGAAGGTGACGAAAGAAGTTCCCACCGTTTAATACTTCGTCTGAAAAATATATATTTGCTCAATTATTCCAAAAAAGATTACATTGTAAGGAATATTTGACATGACATCACTTACCACTAAGTTCAACATATGAGCAGCACATTTTATATACTTTGCAGTCCTTTGTTTTTCTTGAATTCTGGTTTTCAACCCGGTATAGATACCAGCCATTGTCGCTGTGCCATCATAACCTTGGTCTCTGCATTTTAACAATGCTAAACCATTTGTCTTTAATTTTTTAGTGTCTTGTTCTAGTCCCCTTGTAGACTGATCATCAATTCACTTGAAGCCTAGAAAACTTTCATTAGCTGCCATAGGCAACCCAGAAGAATGTTTGTGCAATGTTACCCACCTAAACACTATGGATAACTGATCCTATTTCGTAATATCCTGACTTGCATCTAGTATCACAGAGAAGAACTGTACGTCACAAATATCTTTTATTTTTCTGATTTAACACTCTCTGATAAGATTTGAATTAATCCATTTTGTATCGAAGGGTTGAGGTACCTAAAATATCCGGTGTCATTGCTCAATAAATCTTGTAACACATGGTCATCTTTAGCAAGAAACTCGATCATTCTTAGAAAGTAAACACAGTTAAGCTTTCCAATCTCTTCTCGGTGTCCTCTAAATGCAAGATTACAAGATGCTGAAGTTAGTTACGTTGAAAATCCTGTGTAATAATTTGTACCACGTAGTTTCCTCGTTCTGTATTGCGCTTTCTAAACTACTATCAATTGTTTTGCGCCTGGACATGTACACTATTAGATTCATGTACATTAACGTTTTCCGTCAGGTGCTTCCAGTCCCTGACGTCATTAACCTAATTGCAGTGAAATCCTATCTGCAAACTGCCAGCACGACTGACAGTAAACATAATCACCTTGAGCAGAATAGCACAACCATTCTCTTGGTATACTCATGCCGGTTTTAGTAACTTTGTAGTAATAAGTCTTTGAGACGCACCTGTATTCTTGTTTAGCATCCTTGGGGGAAGGTCCTTTCGGTTTTCATGGACTATTATTAACAATCTCTGCACCTGCACCCCTGAGCATTGGCTGAGAATAATTAAAAAACATTGGCTGATTAATTGTTCACCTCACCAACCCTGAAAACTATTTGTGTGATGCAAATCCCTGTCTTTCAATTAATTTTTCGTTTCCACTCCCTTTGGGGGATAAAGAAGTGTGTCATTTCCATGGGGACTGAATTAAGACTTAAACGATATCAGGGGTGACAACTTTCATCTCAGCGATGCCAAAAACTGTCAATTTGTCATTTTCGCTAATTTTTATATGACGTTTCCTTCCCTAGGGTTGATGGGGTGAATGGGGGATGATAATTGACTTATGAGAAATTGTGGATGTCACTATTCATTTCAGTGACTCCCAAAGTAATGTATTCAATATCAATACCGGTTGTTTCCGCTTATTTTTAAATTTCATCCTTTTCCCACCCCATCCCGAGGGGATGCTAAGAGTGTCTTTCTATCCACTGAATCTAAATTTTGACTTACAACTATATCAGAATTGTGGTGATTGACACCACACGGGAGCAGGCACTCTGAGCGCGCAGCAGCGGTCATGTACCATTGCGGGCCAATAAGGGCGGAGCGCCGCCACCGGATCAAGAAGGCGAGCTGCCGATGCCACGACGGGCACTCAAGACGGGATTCGAGCACTCGGGCTCAGCTAGGCCCTCGCCCACCGCCGCGACCTCGCTCAGCACTGCCGTCCACGTGGTCGCCAGCTAGCCATGTATATTACGGACCACCGCCCGCCTGGCACATTGCGTTCCGCTTGTACTCCCGAAGCCGGGAGTGACTAATCACGAGAAGACAACGTGACGCAGCCGCATCGGGATTCACGACCAGCAGTTTTGGTCACAGACATGCTCAAGATTATTTATGTTTGTTATTGTTCTTTTTGTTAATAAAACTGATTTATTTATTTTTTGTTATTAACCTGTTGGGTAGATACAACAAGAATATTATTATTAAACTCAACAACGTTGAAAATTGAGAATTAAACACTTCTATGACATTTTCCATAGCTTTAAAATAACATCCCCTTCCTTAGGGATAAATAAGGGTTGATCGTGGACTTGAGTGACATCGGGAATGTTAGTACAAGTTTCATTGGCCTCGATAACAATGGTCCCAACACCAATAGTTTCCGATTACTTTTATATTTTCTCCCTCTCGCCCTCTACACGATGGGGGTAATCGTAGATTTAAGCGGAATGAGAAATGCTACTCTTCAATTCAGCATCCTCAAAAATGTAATCATTACCAATTTCGGTTGTTTCCGATTATTTTTAAATATAAACCTTTTCCCACCCCTCCCTAGGGGTGCAAGTATGTGTTACTTTTTACATCCGGGTAAAGACAGCCGAGGAGGATGAAGAACAAGTTTAATGACGAACAGACTTTATTCAGAGCTGAAGAAATATACTATATTGCAAAACCCAAATCTTGTCCGTGTACCAGCCTATGAGTCGTCGTTGTACCAAAGGGGAAGTCCACAGATGCGCCGGGTCGCTGTTGATTCTTCCGAGCGAGGTAGTGTTCTGATAGTCCAACAGTCGTAGGAGCCTCTGAGAATCGCAAGGGTCGTTGCCGGTCGAAGTTCCAGTGGTAGGTGCAGGTCACAAGGCTCGTGTCGCTCTCTTTCGCTTCTTCTCTTCTGCCCTCTCTGGGCCGCGCTTCGCCGTTTTATCCCTGCCCCGTGGGGTGGGGGAGCAGTCTACTGGCCGGTCGATGCAGCGATATCGGCGGCGAACATTGGCAGCGTCGACGGTGACTGCGCCGTGGCCCACTGCGATGGTCAATGCGGGCGTTGAGCGTGCTGCGCCGGTGGACAACGTGGTTCTGCTTCGCTGCTCTAGCTGCGGCGTCGCCTGCAGGATCGATATGCGAGCGGGTAATTAGAATGTTTGCAGCGGATACTGCATTACCAACACAATGTTTGTTGCCAGAAAGTCAGTCATCGCTGTACCAAGTTTCGTTGAAATTGCTTCAGGCAGTCGAGTTATAGTGCGCCATTCATATATCCAATGTTATATACGTGGATAGATAAAATTGCGGAAGAAATTAATTTATAGACTTATATTATTGTTTGATTAATATTCCACCTCAGTTCGTAAAAAGGTTAATTTTAAAATCGTAAGCTATACAATAGTAATGTAAATTTTCCATCAATTAATGTATTACAAACATATTAACCCCAGAAAATACTCTAGAAATTATATCCCTTAAAGTACACGAAACTTCATTATTGTGAAAATGCTCAATACTAGTTCTGTCCTTCAAAACTAGTTCTGGCGATACGTAAACGACCAAAACTAGTATTGAGCGTTTTGAAAACACTCAAAACAAGTTCTGGCAAAAGCGCATCTGCCGTAACTAGTTTAGGTCATTTTTTTCGTCCAATGACCGAATTCAGGTTTTGTGCGTAACATATATATGCAAATATACAAAAATAAAACTAGTTATTTTCAAAGAAAAAATTTCGAATGTTTCCTTTTAATTTAACACGGAATTTTAAATTCGCTCCTCATTGACGGAAAAATGGCGCAGCCAATCAGAAACCTGACCCGTGTCTAGTGTGACCGATGTGCGTTTCGTTGTTTGATTGGTTACGCCATTTTTTCGTCAATGTTGAGCTAATTGAAAATTCCAAGACACATTGCAATTGAATTCATTCAATGCATGTCACTTTAATGTCTGTCGGCCATCATACTTATTATACCTAAAACTCGAGAACCACTAATCCGATTTTCGTGATTTTTTAATTCATTGATGTTTTCTCTGGCAAGGTCTGCTAGTATATTTTATCTTAGGTATCACAAGTAATAGGCAATAATGATAATATTTTTAATGGAGCTTTAGGGCTCGCCAACATCGAGGTTATTAGATCTCTTAATAACGATAATAGACAATCAAGTCGGGAGGGAAAATCAATCTCCGGAGAGAGATTGCATACGCTGCCTAAACTGTTCGAGATAAGTGGCAACAATGAATTGCAATATTGTGCGCCTCAAAGAGTTCTACAAAAAAATCCGCGACAGCATGTCTATCTACAAGTGATGACCAAAATTATAGAAAAAGCGTTTTCAAAATAGACGCGTTAAAATACTTCATCTTAAGAGAGTAATTCAAGTAGATAAAAATAAATACTAATCCTACTAAATGCATTGTTTTGTGCATTTAAGAAAGGTGAAAATTGTCTTTAAATCGTAAAATTTGCACGAATAATTCAGATTTTACAAACGTTTTAGTTTCACAAGCAGTCGCGGTTCCGCCGCTGTTGCCTCGAGAGGGCCAGGCAAGCTATTTGACTGGCACGCTACCTTGTGGTGCATCACGTGAAACAAACATTTTATACTTATATTAGCACTTCACTTGACTTTGTGGTATTTGTGTAGCGTATTCGCTGTATTTGGCTAAATATTTGACTGTTCGCAAATATCACAAACATGCCATCCACACATGGTCCGAACACGCAAATAACCCAATAATGCCACATATGTTTTCGTTTACCAATGATAGATGTGATGTTATAATTCAAGAAATATTTATTGTTTTGTTTTCCCCTCCCGTGTAAATGATCCAGCTCTTATTATAGAAATTGTAGAATAAGAAAAGTCAAAATATGGATTAAAGGACCAGAATATCAACAAATCTCGATCACGCGCGCTCAACTGAGCGAAACACGCAAACCAAGTGTGGACGGTTCACGCAAATATTTGCCTCGAGTCCTTTGATGTGCGACTAAAAACCGATAGGAGGACGGAGGTTCGTGTCACACACTACAAGGTTCGCGTGTTGCCACAGTAGAGCAAACACACAGAATACAGACAGCTCATCTACACCTGGCCTTATTGGCAAATACACAAATACGCAACACCAAGTGAAGTGCCGGCATTAGAGATAGGTGACAACAATGAATGCAATAGTCAGTCTCAAAGAGTTCTACAAAGCATTTGACTAGCACGGTACCCGCGCAGGTTACATTCAGACAGGATTTGCTTCTGGCGTTCTGGGTAGGTCCAAGAAAAGAATGGAGCGAATTTTCGAAATTCAAATTACATATTTAAAAGTTTAGCAATTTTCGTTGACAGCTGCGGAGTGACGAGCTTTGAAATTTGACACACCCTTTTTCTGAGGTGTGCCCAAAGCACTGCAAATTTTTAGAAATTAGGTTCAATTTTTTTCTTACATCAATGGCATTAGAAAATAGCTGAACAAAAATAGATACATTCTTGCAAGCCAAGCAGCAAGTCCAGCTTGTCCTAGACATGTGAAATTTTCTTCACCAGTACTAGAAGTAGGTTTCTAAGGTATCATTAATTCAAGTGTCATTGATTATTAAATTATTTTTCCTGAATGCCTCAAAATTGTGAATTTAGTTATGTAGCTTCAATATTGAACCAATGATGTAAAAAATTAAAACTGTAAGTGCAACCCACTATAAAGATAGTCCTACAAAACTGTCCTCATATAAGCTGGAAGGGAGAAAATTTTAGAGTATACAATAAAGTAGCACATCTTTACAAGTAGTAGTATCCGATCATGAGTCTCAAGCTGATAATGGACAACAAAAGGAAGAGGAACAAAGACATGGTGATAACATTTATAGACTTTTAAAAAAACCTATGACTGTATCAACTAAACATTTTACGACACTTTGGACTGCACCCCAAATTAATAAACATGATAAAACAAATACCACGTCAAAAGTGAAGTCCAGGGGTGAATTGTTGGAGCCATTTGATATCAAACAGGACTACGCCAGGGTGATGGACTCTCACCAATACTGTTCAACTGTGCTCTGGAAATAGTAATGAGGGAATGGTTTAATAATGCCCCCCAAAAATTAAAATAGGCAGAGAAATAAACAAATTGCCTTGGTTTTGCCAATGATTTGGCATTACTAGAAAATGACATAGATGAAGAAAAAAAAACATCAGAACTTCAAAACATTGCAAATAAAATTGGCCTCAAAATATCATGAAAAAACAAAAATTATGCCCCAAAAACCAACATCATTCAAAGAAATAAACAAACATGGTAATAGAGTCAAAATTGTAACCCAATTCAAATACCTCGGAGAGATAATAACAAATAACCTAAATGAAAAACCCTCAGTCCAAATAAAACAAACAAATTAGCTAAAGCACAAAAATTAATGTGAGCCATCTACAGAAAAAAATGCCTATCCATAAATGCAAAAATTAAACATTACAATACAGATATAAAACCGGAAGCCACTTATGCAGCGGAAACACCCTTCCACCTGAACAGACATTCAAAAAACAATAATTTACAGAAGATCAAAAGAAGAATTGGAAGAACCTGCATCAACAAAATATATCACAAAGACAGACAGTGGTGGATATTGCCCAACAAAATCGTGTACAAAGAATTGGAACCCATTACTGATACCATGCATAAGAGGAAACGGATTCTTTGGACACATAATGAGAACACAGGATTCGAGACTTCTGAAACAACTGGTACATTACAATCTCAAGTCAAAAAATGCCACAACAGGATGCAGGTGGATTAGATAGGACAGAGAGGATTTGAAAGAAATTGACCTTACACCAGAAGACACTATAGATAAGAGTAAATTAAAAAACAAAATCAAGAATATCTGCTTCACGCTCACAAGAAACATAGTCACAAAACCGATTTTTTTCATCACAAGAAAGAGCTCGAAGATCAGAGCATAAGAAAAAGTATTGGGAGGACCGCAATGCCCAAACAGTCTTCAAAGAAGACTAGATAATGGACTGACTAAAATGATCCTGTGGTTAAAAAAAAAAGAAAGAAGAAAATAGCACATATCACCATAGCATAACCAGAGATGTTCAATTACAATTAATTAAATATACTAACTATAAATTGAATATTGAAGGTAAAACGTTGGTATATACTTACTATAAATTTTATGGAATATTGAAAGTAAAACATTGGTATATTTCATTTAACAAATGTAAGAGATTCAAATGAAACAATAGTATATTTAGGTAACAGTTTTTTTAATTTATTCATTTAATTTCAATTTTGTATTAGTTATAATTTCATCAAAAGATGTACAGAATTCTTGATTCATCGTCAATTCTCTTTACCTTGACAAGAGGTATGAGTAGCTTAAGAAGTTTGAGAACTGGTATCCTAGAACATATTTTGCTCTCATACAAGTCACCAGAGAGTAAATTCTTTCCAAAAATTTTTATTTTTGAATTAAAATTGTCACATAAAATCAGGAAAAAGAAGGGATGGAAAAATTTGTAAGACACCTGTGAAGAGCATCAAGTTTATGAAGATATTGACAACATGAGAAAGCAAAAGTAACTCATTCAGAAATCTTTGAATTAAATTTTCAACAGCACTTTGATAAAAACAATGGGCAACATTAATCAAGGACAGAATCACAATAACAATATTCCCACAACATTGGATTTAGCACTATTAAATTGACGTTACTACTTTACATCAGGCTTCTAATGAGCCAGTTAACACATATTTCCAAGATTGAGCAACATAAAAGTTACAAAATATATTACACTTTGTTAAGGATGACTCTTACTGATCCAAACTAAGATCATCGATTCCATCTTCAAGATCATCCAATTCATCATCCAAAAATAAATTTTCATTAATAGGTACAGCAGATGCACTTTCTTCTTCTTCTTCTTCATCATCATCTTCTTCTCTTCCTCCTCTTTCTTCTTCTTCTTCAGTGTTGCCATTAACTGCAAACAGAAAAGTGGTAAACTGATAACTTGTAAAACAGTTTCAATAAGTAGAAACAATCTTTGGCATGAAACATAAGTAATTCATTGATAAATTGAGATAAGCTATAATGTTTCAGATTCCCATGTATCATTCCCTAATTCAGGAAGATAATATTAAGGCTTCACTGTGATTTTACCCTACATTAAGCTAGCATTCCACAAAATGGTAAGACCACAGGAACACACAATTAATTTCAGAATCATACTGAAACAGATACTGCCAGCTTCAAGTAACTTGTTCCAGTAATTCTGATAAACATTATTCTTACTGGAAAAGAAGAGATCTTCAGAGTGATTATAGCTGCACAGAATACACATCAAGTGACTCAATGAAATCCTCAATCCTCAGACATATAACCTAAAAGACCATGGATCTACTGCTCTACATACAGTAGTTCTTTTATTGAAAGGTTAATATTTACTACTTGGCAGAGATATATCACTCTGAACAAATCTTTCTAGAAAAAGAAATTCTTGCAGAGAACTTATTATTGACTATATTTTTAATGATTTCATTAGATTAAAATTCCCACCATTTGCAGTATTTAGAAGCACTACTAAAACGATGTTTCCTGAAATACTAACATACAGTTTGTGTTTGAATCAACCATAAATATTGACAGAGATAAAAAAACAATTACTTTTCCAGAACTCAATCATACCAACCTCCGTAATGTAATGATTACAGTAGAACATTTCCAAAATTAAATCCAAACATATAACCCAATACCACAAAATTCCAAGCAGTCCAAACATATTGCTCAACACAATGAAACATTCAAATAATATAATAGACCTATACACAGAAAAAATTATTTTCTATATTTAGGATTTGTGACCACTATACAGTTGGAAAATGTTGGCAAGTTTATAAGTTGTAATTATTTATATGACCAAGTCCTCAAGAATAATAACTTATATCTCTGTTCTTGATTCATTATTCCACATGCATTGCAATTTAAAACATAAGACAAAGTGATTAAATACCTCAGATAGTGACTAAAACACAATGTATATCTTTTATCAAATGTAACACAGTAATAACTTGATAATGGTTTTCTGGAAACATTTAAAAGATCAAAGAAGTAGTTTCCCTGTATATACCTGAGAATAAGATCCAGTTCCTTTCTGAGGAATGATATACACATTAAATGCTTTCAAGGACATAATATAACAGATTCGTAAGCTCACATGGAAACCCTTATCAACCCACACAGATAATTGGTGAAAATAGTTTAGAAAAACGTTGTATCAAACCTTGACTATCAATGTTAGAAGCTTTAAGTCTATCTTCTAATGCTAGAGTTCCAGATCCATCTGCTTCTTGAGCTTCTAGCTCCAAAACATCTAACTGAATTTCTCGATACTGAAAAATAAAGTACTTGATTATACTTATTTTTATATAAATAAACGAATACAATTACAATTAAATACAATTAAAAATTCAAATAAGTAAAAGCAAGGAACAGTTAATACCTTTATTTCCCTTTCTTCCTCTTCCTCCTCCTCTTCTAAGTTATAGGAATCAAATGCTTCATCACCCTCTTCATACTGGTCAGCAGCTGCCAATTCAGGGTTGAAGAAAAACATCTCTCTCCCAGAAATCTAAAAGATAAAGAATTTTTATCAATAAGGAAAATAAATTACACAAAATAATAAAAAATAAATTCGAATATAAGTAATTTGCTTTAAAATCTATTTTGAGAAACCACAATAAAATTAAAAATCAAAATTAACTGCACTTCATCGCAGTATTGAGCTACTACTTGAACAATGACTCAATCCATGAAAAAATGAAAACAAATAATTTGTTGTTGACAAATTTATTTTATTTTCATTTACACATTTTCAGTTAAAGTTCTCTAGTTACACCATTGTAGGCATTTGCAAAGGTTATCAGTAATTAATTTTTATTTACAAGATATTCTCCAGAAATAAAAACCATCTTAACTATGAGGAACGTGAAACCTACAAATTAAGTTTGAAGTTTTGAGTTTTAAGGAAATAACCTCAATATTAATTACAATGAATTACCAGATAATTAATTTTTTTCTATTTAGTTTTCGAGACATGTTCGCCAAAGTTTAAAAATTCTCTCAAAAATTAAATTCAATTATTGCCGAAAAAAAGTAGTTAACAGCGGTATAAGACCATGTGAAGGACAGTAATTTATTCTTTGAAAGCCAGCGAGGGACAATCACATTAATTCTGATCAAACACTCACAGCAACCCTGAGTAGGAATGGGGCTAGAAAGGTCATGTAGCTGATTATGTCAAGATTGAGTATAGTATGAAATAAACATATATACAACGAGAAGCAATCAGGTACTTGCATTTAAGTGAATTTTAATAAAATATTATTAAAAGTACTGTAATAGTAATGGATGGTAATAACTGTAACTAAATTCTTATGAGATGAGATGCGGGGTCCAAGTGGGGAGTGAAGTGAAGCCAACAACCTCTCCTCCCCAATTACCAACCTCACCTTTCCGTGGTGGACCCTATTACTACAAACGAGGCTCTGGTGTCCGAGTATGGGCGGGATAACCTTAACATCTGTAGTGAGAAGAAATGTTCCGACATCGCAAGAATGGCAAAAGGCGGTCTGGAGTCTTAATACAGCAGCCCTGACGCCAGACTAGGGATCTTTGGGCTATTAACTCATGGAAACCCGAAATTATACTTATTTTCAAAGAGTGAAATAGAAAGAGCCGGACTGATCTGTTGACGAATATTGGCAAAGGAAAAGGTATACGATTTGGTCAGTGGAAAGTTCCAACTTTGTATCAGGTTGGTAGCCCAATAGTCCCAGACACCGAGGAAGGCCAAAAATGAACTGGAGAAGAACGGTATTGAAGGAGTATGGAAGAAACTTCACTGTAATGAAAACAGAAGCAGAGGTGGAGAAAAATAATTGACTCCCTATGTTCCTGATGGAATATGGGTCACCCCTTACAGAACACTAGCTTGAAACAGGTTGAATAGAGGAAGTAGCATTGGAATCACTTGTTATTATTTTAAACAATCTGCTGGCACATCATCCAAACTTGAACAAACAAAGAAACTTTTAGAAACTTGAGAAATAAGAAATACTCAAAACACAAATCAGAACATGGTCTCTACAGGGTAGATTTAATAAGAAGACTCATCTCGAATATCGCATAAAGATGTCAAAGTGTGGTTTTCACCAATGTAAGTCATGACATTGGGTTAATCATTCGACAAATCCAACCCTTTGTAGCAATATTTTTAGCCACAGAAGTATTGTCCTTTTTTTAATAAAAGTATTGGTTTATTTAAGAACTATGTATTTTTTCAGGGCCACTTAAAGCCCAAGAAAAAAGTACCAAAAAAATCTCTACTAATAAAAGTGAATTCAATGGAATGACCAACATAAAAAACAATCAAGAATAAAACTTGATGAACTGATCTGAAATTTTGAAAGTCTCTTCTTAAAGATTGTTGCAAGTGCTGCACAAAATATTTTTAATATCAATGAAACACCACAGTTAAAAAACCAATAAAAACTTGGTTGCATTCAAGTGGATGTGGAAACCCTTCACAGTTTCAACTGGTGACTACCAAGCTTACTATGTGTCTGCAAGAGATCAACAGAAATGTTAGAAGTTGAACAATTCAAGGACTTAACAAACCCATTTATCTTACACACCTAGAACAAAATTAACTCTACTTTTAATCTCACAAAACAAAATACTACAAAGAGTTTGTTTGAATTTTTCATCATGTACAGTATGCATCATCAATGAAGATAGTGTTATTTCTTGAATTGCATTCTCCACACTATTTTATGAACACTTTCAAAATTTCCTAAATATAGTATGTAAAATCAATTTCAAACTTAATTAAAACAAGAAAATGAATCTTACAATACTTTGTCAAAAGAATAACTAAACTATTACAAATAAAATAATACCCAAGCATAAAACACAATAAAAGTATATTACAATCATACATTTTTAAAAAGTTATAATTTACTAATCTTCAGAATGATACCCTATACACCATAGGAAATGCAATTTTTTTAATTGCACCTAGATAATTATTGAGAAATACATTTCTCCAAATAGGTCCGTCTTGACCATGAAGTTGATATATTATTTTTAGGCAAGTAGTCTGACTTTAAATGAAAAATTATAGTATTCGTAGTTAGAGAGACATGAAGAAATTTGAAGGGAAAAAAACTGCCAAATAGAACTTTTTCCAGATTTTTAGAAAACAAAATATTTTTGAAATATCAAAATAGGAGGAACCAGCAACAATTTTGTGAACAATTAAAGTATATTATTGTTACAAAACTGAACTGTACATACAATTTACAAGAATTTTAGCAATAATGATTTTTATTGAAATCTCAACTTTATGCCCATTCAATTTAATTTCATGTAAAAAATAACAGTTTCTCTAGGTGTATAACGATTAACTGGGAGGTGTCCAAACAAAGAAACCTTTTGCTAGAAACAATAGCTCCTGAGACAATCCCAATGAGCCCTCCGCAGAATTTGTATAACACTGGCAAGTGCCTAATAATTTACGACAGTCATCGTCATGATCAGCTTGATATGTACTACACATTTAAATGTTACTGGACTTACATCACCAAGAATCAGGGTTTTTTTTCTTTAATGACAAATGTAGAATTACTGATATTTTGTGCAGACTGTTGGGAATAATTAGTGACAAAAAGCATTTATTTTGCAAAACGTGTGAAATTGCTAATTCTACTTGACTGCAGAATTTAATATCACAACAATGAATGCCCATAAATAAATACGAATATTCATAATATATCAGAAGACCAAAAGTAACCACACACTCACAATATAACCCAATACTTTTCTATTCCATTGGCTAATAACCCAGTAAAATTTAAGAACTTTATAAGAAATTGTACGTTTCTTTTCAAAAAATTACTCGTAGCACTGACCCCAATTTGTTTTCCTGCTTTATAATCATTCCTTCTCCTTTCTTCCTCCTTTAAGGCTGCTTCTTTCTTTTCCTTAAGTTTACGTTTTTTCCACGCAATGAAAGTTTCTAGATTGATTTTTGTTAAATTTGAACCTAAAGCAGCCCTCTCTCGCTCAATGAGATCTTCTAATGATATTTCATCTTTCTTATCTTCCTTTTTCTTATCTTTCTTGAGAACAAATCCAGCTGGTAATGCATGGCGATATATACAACTTGCACCATTGGGACATTGCCAGAACCAACCATATTTATTCCTCTCAACAGCATCCAAGAAATATTTACAAATCTAAAAAAAAAATAGTAGTTAAATTAATTAATTCTCATAGGTCAGCTAATGTAGGGCACACTGGTAGGATACTATCAATTAAAAAAATATCTTACATTTCAGAACATCTCTCATTTTGGAACTAACTCAATACATACTGCTTCGCACTCATCACCAAACCAACTGAGATTGGTTAGGCGATGAGTGCGAGACAGTATGTATGCAGATGGGATGTTATGTATGTTATGGTATGAGAGATGAAATGCGAGAAAGTTTTGTGATTGACAAGGGATGAGTGAGTTGTTGTATTGCACATTTATACAGCCCTGAAGAAGAAAATATAAATTTTCAAAATGTCGGCAGTATGGAATAGTGTTATTTTTTCTTTTTTTCTTTTGACCCAATCTCAATAACCAGTTTATATTATAAAATTTGGGGTCAACAATATGGAATATATAGATTTTACAATTATTCCCATTTACAGGTAACACACAAAATGAAAATGAATTCAAACAATTCAATTCACAAGCTTTCTGTCAAGCACTAACAACACAAATGATGGCAAAATTTTCAAATAGTATAGAATATCAAAGCTCTACTGAATAACTTACCTATTTTTTCTTAACAGTTATGTTGCTTAATTTACAATCTGTTGATAAGTATTAATTCAACAAAATAAATTTCATGTGCCTTCATTTGAAATTGTTTCAGAATCTCAGAGGAGTCAGAATACTTTCAAAACAAATAAAACAAAAATAACTTGTAATAAAAACTCACAATATCTGTTGGGGGCCTATTCCTATCACCTTCTCCATGTTTTTTTTCCACTACTTCTTTAAGTTTTTCCTCATCCCAATTTTCCATAGTCTCTTCATTTTCATCTCTCATGTCTACATACATACTTCGTTTTTCAGCTTTGCGCTCCAAGCTAAGATCATGAGAAAATTTACATTTATCTCCTTTGGTGCATTGACCCTGCTTGTAAAACGCACATAAAACCGATTTGGGATCTGTTCCTGTAGAAATAAATGAATTTTCTACTTAAACAAGTGATAATGGAACACTTAAAAAGTAATTATGGACCATTTATGGAAACAAGCTAACTTCATTCAAAACAAAATACTTGTTCAAAATAATAGTAGTCTACTGAATTTCAAATATACACCACAAATAGAAGATATCATTTTATAAGCAAACATATAAATGAAAAATAATTTACATCTAAGTTTCTTTTACCTTTTTCTACTTTCTGAGAAGCAACAGGACGGAATAATAAATTCATTTCTTTCTGCTCTTTCATTTTCTTATCCTTTTCTGCCTTTTTGTCAACTTCAGACTTCTTGACATTTCCTGTATTTTTAACTTGATTTTGCACTTGCTGAATAAACCGTTGCTGTTTAGCTCCCTTTTTATTCTTCAAACCAAAAGTTTTATCCTGAAGGAAAATCAAAAAAGAAACACTATTGCATACAAAACACAAAATCTTCTGACACAATATAATATCAAAGTATTATTATACAAAATGAAATGAATTTGTCCCTGATCAAACATAAGTAAATTAATTTCACTTGTGCTATATTTGATAATAAAATGATTTGAAAATATACAATTACGCTTACAAATTGAAAATGTTAATGTTATGATCTTGAAGGAAAGGGAGAATTATAGGCCAAATATAACATTATGGTAGAAACAAGATTCTAAATAAACTTTTAACTACAATTATATTACTACACATTTCCTCAAATATTGTGATTCTGAAGTTTTTATTGCTTTTGATCTTAACAGTAATTATTAATAAAATTGTTCCACAATATTTTCTTCTTTCTGCCACCGGATGTTTTAGTAGTATAGAATATGATAATTTGAATTTGGTTTGTGACAGCAAGCCATGAACAATTATAAAAATTTGTTGCACATAGTCGACAAAGTGAGGTTTGTTAGTCCCAGCAATTCCTTTTTAAGTGTGATGATGAAGGATACGGTGGTAGCAACACACACGGAAGGATATGCAAAAAGGTTAGGATTTTACGATAATTGGTCCGAATTATTTTTCAAAGACACAAACCGATTCTCTCAATCTGATTTCTAAAAATTTATTTATTACCTCACTGTAAACAAAGACAACAAAAAACTATAATAATACACAAATATTGTAATTGGTACCTTAAATAATATGACTGTGCTTGTAGTGCTTCATTAAAAGCACTCTTAGGTAACTTAAAATAATCAAACTACTTGCTTAAAAATTTACAGGTAGAAGGTGCAATAAAGAAAGGACACTTAATTTATTAATAAATTCTTTTTCTACTCCCATCAGAAAACAAAACAAAAAAATATTTACCCCCGCCATTATGAAAGTATATTTTGATTAACACATTCACACTCTCTAGGATTCGAAGGAATAAAAAAAATTGTCACAAAGATACCACACCAAACCTCAAGACACTGAGGAGGTATTACAAAGAGAGAATATTGATCAGAACCAGAAGGGTATTATTTTCTAAAGTAGGAGACTGAGCTTCCTACAATTGTGGCCTCATCAGAAATTTAACCTCATACATAAGATAAACGAGAATAATGCAGCAAAATGCCATTAAAATAATATATAATTAATCGATTCCACAGGAATCTTCAAAATCCAGAGATTATAAGTTTTGAGAATTACCTCAATAACTTTCTCTTTTTTCTTCTCCACAGTCTTTTTGCTCGGTTGAGCAGGTTTCGGTTTAGGTGGCATATTAATATTGTGCTTAAATTCTCCAAGTCGATATTTACATTCAACTAGTAAGTACAACACAACGTGCACGTTTCATTCACCGAGAACAATACCGTGCGTACATTATTTAACTCAGAAGCACGAGCATACTCATTTTATCACAGAAACATTCTCAATTATACATTTTCATTCCAATCACTTATGCTACAGTTCGACACATATTAAACCGCAACCACGATAGTTTCAACAAATCTAAGTTGCTAACAGTACTGTACAGGTACTGGATGGTGCTGAACTACTTCGACACAAAGCGGATGTCACAGACGTGACACTGCCTCCATCACTTTATTCCACATTGCCGAACAACACGCCAGCACACATTACTTCACAGCGCCCCTTCGCAGCACTTTACTGAACTAGATTTGCGTAAAAATATCGATATATCAAAATATCGATATATTTTATCGCTATCTGTGGTCGATATTTCACATTTTAAAATATGAAAATAAAACGGGACTTTCCATTCCATCAACTAACATCCCAAAAAGTTGACTGTAGTCAACTTCACTCGGAAACACGAATGAATGCTCAAGTGGTGCAATTGTCGACTTCTTGGTTCGCGTATGCGCGTTGGGTAAAAGACTCGGTGGCACTGAGCGAGTTTACTGCTGCAAACCGGCGAATTCACCAGCCGCTAGTAAATTCGCCTAGAGTCATATCGGGCTTTCCAGTTACGCCAACTACTGACTGTAGACGATTACAGTCAACTTTACGAGCATTCCACTCATGAAAAAAGTTGACTGTAGTCAACTTCGCTTGACTTCGCTGAGAAGGAGAGTTGAGCGAAGTCAGAGCAATCGATAGTATCACAAAGACTCAGAAGAAGGGCTGAGGATGAGAATTGAGTCTAGTCAGAAGATTCGAATTAAAAGAATTGCCAAGTAATTAATTGTTTATTAAGCATGTTGTGACCGTTTACCTCTCGAAAGCATTTCAGTAACCCAACGCGCATGCGCGAACCCAGAAGTCGACTTTTGCACCACTTTTGCATCCCATTCGCGTTTCCGAGCGAAGTTGACTATAGTCAACCAAGAGTTGACTACCGTCAACTTTTCTGGTTGTGACTGGAAAACTCCAATAATGTTCACTACCTTCGAGATGACTTCTAGAAACAGTGGGGGGAATCGTTACATGTCTGAGCCATCGCTTCCTACAATTACCAGGCTGTTGACCCACGAGACCGGTGTTGTCAAGCGTTAGACTCCAGCATTGAATACATTTTTAGACTTTTGAGATTGTATAAGTACCATAATTA
>NNCF01128778.1:10852-24461 GCA_002313205.1 Laupala kohalensis
TATGATCCTAATTCAAATGAGCGCCAAATAGGAGCGCGTTCGGTGGGGCATAAGACGCGGACAGACACTTCTGAAATCCGATAGTGATATTTAGAAAGAATGTGAATACACTTTGTGGAGTTAGCCACGCGAAACTTGTGGAAGGTAAATGATTGGCGGAATTCATAGTGCAATAAATTCAATTGGAGTGGGGGGGAATCGCTGAGAAGGAGGAAATGCGATAGGTATCGCTTTAAATCTTACGTGGGTCGTCGGAGTTCCTCAATCTTGCGTCGGTCATCGAAGAGTCTGAATCTTACGTGGATTGTCAGACGGGACGTTTCGGTCTCAACATTTTGCGTGAATCGTCGGAAGGTACAGTTTGAAATGAATACTCCGGGAAGCGTTGGAGAGGACGATCCGTGATACAGAACGTAAGAATGCATTTTGAAAGAAACGTATTTTTTATTGCCCGTTTCACAATTGAAGTTATTAATGAACGTCCGAGATAGACGTAAATCTGAACGCGTACGGAATAGTAGTTGAAGGCTCCAAGTGAAGCTATTAATGCGTTGTAATAGTGGCGTAAATACAAATTAGACGAAAAATGAAAACTGTAGCAATTTGGTGACTGTGATAACTCGACGCGAACTCGAAACGAGGACGAACGAAAGGGCGAACGGATAATTGGAGAACAGTACGCGAGCAGCCGTCTGGTTCAAGGTCACCGTAGAGAGCCGTGTAGCAGCAGAAAACTTCGCTGTGGAGAAGGGGCCTGCTTCTGGCAAGCTGATTTTGTACACGATCTCGAAGGATGATGTCTGGGAGTGAGTATACGTCTCTGTGAGACGAACATTTAAACGCAGTGGTATCAATGATTAGGGATTTGCATACCTCTGTAATTCAGTGAGAAGCTAGTATCTTGTCAAAGAGAAATTCTCATTGGAATCGAGTTTGTCGCAATTGTATTAATTAATTTTTGAAAAGAAAGAAACACGAAAAGATCAAAATATATACTTATACGTACAAGGTTAAAAACAATTAGTCCCTACTCATATGTACATGATTAAACAAATTATGATAACGAGATATGTTTGATTATTTTATCTAATATTTAGATAACTAAATATAGAATAACATCAAAATATGCACTTCTTTAAACTATAGGGCACGCAATGTAGGTAATAATGGGTTTATCATAAATCATAAAAAAAATTGTTAGGAAAGTATATTTGCACATATTGACCGCAAGGGATTTCTTCAACTCTATTATTGGACGTCATTATTGGTTAGCTGAATTATTACTCACATCGGCAGTATCTTCTACCTCCTCATTTAGTAACAAAAATTCCACGAAATACATTCAATTGGAAATTGTTGATTCTTATATTTGTACTCATCACTTCAAGACTGCTCCAAAAGAACCAATGTTCGTGGGGACGGAGATTCTTCGTTTCGGAGCTGCTTTGGCACCTGGTTCCATATATGGGCCACGTGTTGGTTCTGCATTTCTTGTGCTGTTCGTATTGCATGGCAAAGAGGAGAGAGTATATGACGTAAAAGGTATTGTCTAGTTTCTTCTCTGTTGTCAGCGTACACTCGGCTCTTTGTACAAGGACGTAACCAAATTAAAAGCACTAATGGGCTCGCCTCAACATTCATACATCTACAGTGTTCTGAAACTGAAACAATAGCTTCCGATAAATTGTCCGTCTGTACTGAAGACGTTTCGATATGTAAGTAAGTCGTGGAAGTAGAAATAATGAATCACCAAAAGAAAGCTGTACGCGATAATAGAAATGTTCCTCTGGCAAAGGAATTGGTCCAACGAAGTCCTCGACTGTGAAATACAGTTTGCGTCGAAAGCAAATCAAAGGTTATTAGAACTCATTGTCAAAAAGTTTCTTAAACACATCACTATAATTTAATTACTTCTACGATGCATATGTTTACTTTGAACGATCACACTTATTGTATGGTAACTTCTCTGAAGACTTGGTCAATGATTAACAAGACAAAATAACACGAAACCTTTAAATACATTACCAAAATTTGTATAAACAATTCTATTTATTGTAATACATTCTAAATATTTCTATAATACGATGTATTGTAATTGACCACTTCATTAAAGAAATAGGTAAATTAATGAGTATAGATCATTATAATAAAGTTTGTGTGTATTCATAGTCGTATAAATTGTATACCTCTGAGCTGAGGGCACGTAGAAGTACATCGTTATTACAATATCCATAATTTATAATATACTACTAGATCAAAATAAAAAAAATTCGTAAAATTAATTGCCTTTTACATGTATTAAATACTTTTTTAACCCAAGGAAGAATTTGGAAGGCTTCGGAGGTCCTGTATGATTTTTTTCCGAAGTATTTACACAGTTTAAATCGGGTTTAACCCTCATTTCATATATTATGTTCTTTATTGTTTGGGATCCGTCTTACAATTTTTGTGTTAAATTTATTTATTGGTTAGTATGAAAATTCAAAATATCTATCACTTACACGTCTATGCACATGCAGGACCTCGGAAACTCTGTACAAATTAATACAATATATACCCAGAAAACCAGCCAAATATGGATGTTAAGTACGCATGTTCTACTTAGTGAAGAATCTATTCACACAGGCGTGATACCACATGAGCATATTCAGAAATAACCTGTGGATGTTTAGACTGAATGTGGTAAATTATCACGCTAAAAATGTTTAAGTATCATATAGAAACAAGGCTCACATTCCCTATGAAAAAAAGTTTTTTGCTACAAGAGACACTCACTTTTCAATGATTTTTGCCTCAAGACGGGTTCTTGCAGAAGTCAACTTAAAGTCTAAAATATACCTCAGTGGTCAAATCTATAATATACCAAAATCAACAAGGCCTATGGAAAGATGAGGTGATGTAAAGATTTCACTACCCTGTGACAATGTAACTCTCTCAAGCAAAAGAAATAGGTTTAAATATACATTCACACGAAAAGCATACTGAAATATTTTAAATAAAAAAAATTCAACTATTATGAAACAAAGTACGTCCTACGGTGTGTAATTTTTGTTTGTAAAACGTATGGACTATTAAGAGCAGAAAATATTAACTGAAGGAAACAGTAAATTTGTGAATTTTGTTTCTAGAATTATTACCTCTTGATAAGTTCCTACTGTCGTGAAAGTAAATTGAGTGCTTCACTAAATCGTCTCTTGAATTATGACTCTTTGCGCTATCCACTTCGCGCATACGCTTTTTTGTACATTCTTACGACCATGATTGATAGGGTAGCCACCTACATCGTCCCACTTAGCAAATAAAATTCCATCCACGCATTCACTCTCTACACGCTCAGCGTTCCCAAGTTCAGTAAAGTTCACGCTCTCTTTCGTATAGTGCATGACCAATTTCTTTTAATTTTTTCTCGAAAGTAAATGGTTTGCAATTACTAGAAATCTATAAATGCATTTGACCCAATGTAAGTAGTCCACTTACAATCATACTTCTAGATCTAGCAGTAGAAATGGTAAGTTAAAATTGTAAAAATATTAAATCCAACACAAAAATAAATGAATGGAAATTTTTAAAATTATTTGTTGTTTGGTGTTAAGAAGTTTATTTAACGTAAAATAATCAATATTATGGAAAGGTTGAAGTTTTTTCCATGGGTGATCCTGTAGCTCCTAATATAACAAACATTGTTATGAATGGATGATGTCATTGGACAATTAAATTTTAATGTACTAATGATGTTGAAATATGTGTATAACTAATTAAATGTTTTAAAAGGATGTGACGATCAGTTGTTAGAAATATTTATATAATTTTACAAAAAAATGAATTTTACAGAGGAAAATAAATTTTGAAATAAGTTATCGTTTTTAGATTTAAATATCATACAGAGTGATAAGTGTCACGTGCAACTTGAGTGGTTTCGGAAACCAGTGATATCAGACCAGTGATACCTCCAATATTCATTACATCATCTGCTACAGAAACAGATTACAACCAGTCAGATAATAAAATTTAGAGTTATTAAATTATCAGATCAAATTTACCCATAACATATCTAATATAGGTTGGTATTGTTTTCAAAGAATATGGGTTTCCGAAACCATTGATTCACTACATATTATACAACCGCCTCATAAAAGAGACAATAGGATGTACAGAAAGCACAAAAGGAAACAATAAACAGATATCGTAGGACTCTCAGAAGATGTAGCCAGACAGCCGAAGAAATCAGAAGTAATCATTGCTTCATAAACTAAAAACAATTTTCGCAACAAAGTTTCTCGCAAATGAAAAATTTAATGAAAGGAGACAACAAGTGTAATGTATTATAAAAAGTATCGTGCAATGATTGTAAATAAAAAAATGTAAATGTTACGCACAAACCCCGAATTCAGCCACTACACGAAAACAACGACAAAAACTAGTTTCGGCAGATGTGTTTTTGGCAGAACTTATTTTGAGTGTTTTCGGTGCTCAACAGTCTGGGAAGAGGGAATCGTCCAATTCTATTTTTGTCCTCTCAACATTAATCAAACTTTTTACACTCTTTTATTACTTAGTACAAATCAAATAATCAAATGAGGTTTTCATACAAGAGGTATAAAACAAATCGGTAATTACGCGCTTTTCAGTGTTTTCAAGTTTCCATGGGCATATATGTAGCGTTATATATGGGTTGATCGTAAAACTTGAGTGTCATCGGGAATAATCCTCAAAGTATNGATTTTCTCCCTTTCACTTCAAAGACGAAAAGTTTTCATTCGTTCATAGGATTTGATCGTAGATTTAAATAGTTTTAGGAACGTTACTCTTCATTTCATAATTTTCAAAAATGTTGTCATTATTGGTATTCGTCGGTTGTTTCGGATTATTTTAAAATATAAAACCCCTCCCACTTTTCCCTGCGGGTGCAAGTACTGTATTACAACTCAATTTTTGTCACCAAATGGTCGCTGTGCAAATTTTTAAAGTAATCGCTGTACCAAGATTTGTAGAAATTGTTTCAGATAATCGCGAGTTAAAATGCGCCAGACATATATCCAATGTTATATTCAAAGATAGATATAAAATAAGAAAAAAAATTTAGACTTATATTATTGTGTTTTATTCATTTTCCACCTTCGTTCATTAAAACTTCAATTTTAAAATCGTAGGCATAAATCATACAAATGTAATTTTTCCATCAACCTGAGTGTTATAAACACCACAGAGTGAAAATGAGACATGTTTACAAATATTTTTATAAATGTCTCAAGCATGGAAATAACATAAATTATCTACAGTAAATAAAAATTATTTTTGCTTAACTACATGAAACCTAAAAATGGTCCTTCAAAATAGTTAAAACTAGATCTGGGAATACCTAAAAACCAAAAATAATATTGAGAGTTTTAAAAACGCTTCAAAATAATTCTGGCAAAAACGCAAGTTCCAAAACCAGTTTTGGCGTATATTTTCGTCTAATGAGCGAATACGAGTTTTGATGATTACATAAATATTCTTGACACCGTGGTTTACTCAGAAACAATTATTTAAATAAACAATTCACATCACCAAGAAACAAGAAAATGCATGATACCTAAAATCTAACGCAGGAATCATAAGTTGAATGTATATTAATAATATTAATAATAAGCGTTATAAAGTAATAACATTAATCTGTGCTAATTAAATCAACAGAAAAACTGTAAAGATATTATTGTATAACAATGGGAATCAAGGTATGTACGTATAATATAGAATCATTGTGTAGGTAAATTTGTAAGTGTAAAAAATTATTATTGAAGATTATCTTAGTATACAGTAGCACCAAATTAGTAAAACGAGTCAGTATAATAACAAGTGGAGGGGAAAGAGATGACGAATACACGCAATGGCGCTTCAATTCGCTTTGTGGCGGTTGAGTGTAAAGTGTGAGTGGAGGCATAGATGGATGTATATTGATAGTGGGAGCATGGGTGGTGTACGCATGAGACGATGAATGTGGTGATGGAGGATTTAATATATGAATAACATATGTAGTGTTAGGAATCTTGTTTGCTTTTGTTGTATTACAGTATGTTTTATGGACATTCTATCACCTATGTATTACTTCAAGAACTCAACCCCGAAGAAAAAAATTGATTGTTTGAAATGTAGGCAAATTCAAATTAATTTTATTCTAATGACCTAAACTCGTTAATTCATCTACCTAACTCTATGATAGAAAAATAGTATCTAAACTTTTCATTAATTACAACTTACATTTCTTGTTTTTTTTTCGTAACTTTAAGATGATATTAATGTAATGCACTTCGTAGCAGCTAAAGATTGCACTAAAGAATGCCATTGCACTAACAATTTCATACTTATGGGTAATATTATCATTTTGTTCCACTGTAATTCTTTTTCTTTTTTCCCCCTATGAAGTAATATTTCGTAAATTTCTCTTTAGGAAAGTACTGAGTTCCAAATAACAAGAGCATATTTTAGACGATGCCCGAGATACAGAACACCCACGCAATGGTTTATTGATTGCAATAAATATAGTCTTCTTTACGATAATTGCACCATTAGTACGATGTGCGATATAAAAGCATGTCTAGTTAATAAATAAACTGATGACCGAACAGGTTCGTGACAGAAGAGGAAGACATGAGAAATGATTTAAACGTCAAAAGTAGTTTCTCGTATTTATTGATGGTAAATTCAGCTTTCGGTTGTGTAAGAAAACCGACTTCAAGTAATACGGAAAGGTAATCATCCATTCATAATTTATTCTTTTAACATTGCTGTTTATTTTCAGATTATTTACAAATTATTATGATTAATTTATTATGTTAGAATCAGGAATAATTTCATTTACCTATCATAGATTTTTTCATAAAAATTATAAATTATGCAGAAATAACTAAATTATAAGAAAAGTTTAACTATCCAAATTGAAGAAAGTACAAATAGGGAACATATAGATTCTCTATGCAAAATAAAATTTCTTCTGAGTAAAAACGAAGGTCGAGTGTATTAAATTTTAACATGACAATTAAAAGTATTATTGCTATTAAAAATATATAATACCTAAAGAAAGTAAACGGTTTTCTTGCAACCCGTTTTGTCTATGTCGTACACGTTAGATAATCAGTGATGTGATACAGAAGGCGTAATTATTTAATGCTGTTTCCCTGACCTCCACATCATAATCTATAAACTTTGTCATAAAAGCAGTTACAAACTGCGTATGAACACGTGGAAGAGTACACACTAATTTACTATCCGGAAGCAAGCAAGGCACCATCCTATCAATTCCGAACAAGGGTCCAAAGGAAGAGGCAGGTTTAATATTTCAACGTACTCCTAACGATAAATATAGTTCGGTAGGTGTTATAACATAACAGAATACTAACAAATCTGTATTTAGTAAAACTGAAAACACATTCCACAAGTACGTATCATTATAATGCTATAAATCATTCAGAAAGTATTGTTGATAATTCATAACTATTAAATAACACTAAATTTGCTAATAATTATTTCAAATCATGCCGACCCTAGGCAATAATCAAGCGAGTCTCTAAAAAAATTCGTCTCTACCCGAAGGAAAACGTGACAAAAAACTCCAGGAAAGATGGGGCTACAGAATTAATGTACAGAACCGTGCCAGGGTTTAGTACACATGCAAGTAAATTTATATATATTAAGACATAATACTCTCATGCAGAAAAATTGTTTTTAAATTGTTGTCAGATATTGTGAAAATACTACAACAATGCGGAAATGAAGTACAAGACGGCTTTAATTTTTATTAAAATTAATAACAGATACCTTCATAAAAATTAGGTTATTTTATTGAAAGATAGTAATTATAGATCTGGTTTCACAATTTCCTACAGCTTCAACTTTCTTTGTCAAAGACATATTTTGGTTACAAACCTAAATTATAAAAGCACTCCACTTACGTCAAATAAGAGAAATCGTCTAAAAGAAAACTTGCACAACTTCCAGAGTTGTTCATGTTAGTGTTCCTATTTGCCAAAATTAAACCTTTTGTTTCAAAAATGATTATTTTTTTAATAAATATATAAATAAATTTATTGTCAAGAAACAGTACTATGACTGCGTATGATCACGTATGACCACGTGGAGGACAATGAACTAATTTACTCTCCGGAAGGAAGCAAGGGACCATCCCATCAATTCCGATTAAGAGCCCTAAGGCAGAAGCAAATTCATAAATTTCAGCAAAAATTCCTAGATAAGATAAAAAGTTAGCTGCGAGTTATAATACATATATAATGTCAATTTAACGTAATTATGTTTGTAAATCAACATGAACAAGTTATAATCGAACTATAGATTATTCTGAGTATTGTGTTTTAAAATCATAAGAGTTGAAAAAACACTAAATTCACGAAATATATAAAAAAACACGCCCCTAGACAAAGCCTAGAGAACCAGTATAAGAAATCCGCCTCTACCCCAAGGAAAAACGGAGAAAAACGAGGGCCAGAATGGGAAATATTAATGGGATAATAATAATATTATCTAAACCGTCAGTAATGTTCAGACAAGAAATCCGGACACACAAATGAATTATTTATTACTCAAATTATAGTATATCATTAGCAATATTAAATTAAAAAGATTTGTTTCACAATTTTACCTGTCTTTAAATATCAAAATATAAAAATACATCATAAATTTGCTTAGTAGTTAAAACTTGTTGCGTCTCAATTAGGAAAACACACACTTCATTCCCTTCTTGTAGCATGAAAAAAATTAATTTTTAATAATCTATTTTTAGAACATGGACACAACAGATCTGATGAACTCCATAACTGGAAACGCAGTCCTCCTTTACTGCATCTTGGGTNAACTCCATAACTGGGAACGCAGTCCTCCTTTACTGCATCTTGGGTATCTGTTCCTCACATCGACTTCATCTTCTTTCTCTTCATTCGCAAACTCAAGTTGCAAGTCATCTCAACAAGTTGGTGACTCTTACATCCAAAAAAGTTGATGAAAATACCTTGGCACCTCTGTTGGTTCTGGGTATATCACCAACTAATCTGTACCCCTTCAGATCTGCATCAACTGCTCCAACGTATATAGGGACAAAGCCCCTTCGACTCGGTTCTGCATTGGCACCTGGTCCGACGTATGGACCTCGGTCTGGTGCTGCATCTCTTGTGCTGCTGCTCTTATTGGGTGACGAAGGTCAGAGTGTAGGTGACGTAAGAGGAACTGCACAAGTAATAGAAGATCTTCGAGCTTCTTCTCTATGGTCAGCGAACGCTCGGCTCTTTATAGTAGGAGATAACCAAATCAAAAGTTCTAGAGAACTCATCTCATCATTAGCTCCCATTCAATCTTCCTCAGTCTTCTGGCAATGGAACAATACTTCTTTCCAGCGAGTTCCAATAAATTATCCGTCTGGACTGAAGAAGTTACAATATGTAAGTAAGCAGTGTGTGAACGAATTATTGAATCATGAAAAGAAAGCATTACGGGATATTGGAGATATTGCATTGACACAAGAATTGGTCGAAAGAATTCCAGAATTGCGGAAAACAGTGTGTGTCAATTTTACATCAAAGACGGCAAGGACTTTTCCCAACGGTTCTTTTACCGGATATCTCTCTGATGTGGCAGAGGGTTTGACTGTGATGGTTGGTTTCAGTTTTCATCACGTATCTTCTTGGGAACGGATTGTAGAATTCACTTATCCTCATACAAACGATAACCTGTGTATAACAGTGGGAAGAGCTTATCCGCTATCTTTTGCTGAACTTATTATCAAAATATTTTCAAAAGAAATATACATCATTTATTCCATTATTGTTATAATGTTTTGTTTTGTAATATTCCTGGCAGCTAATGATCGCAATAACACATTGATGTGTTTTGTATCCATCATTATAAGAACACTGGAATGTTTGGTAACTGGAAGCTTTTCCGTCCGAGCTTCAAGATTTGCATACTTATGGGTAACATTATCAATTTGTTGCACTGTAATATTAAATATATTCATGGGGAATATGACTAGCCAATTATCCGTTGTGAAATATAATCGCGAAGTTCAAACTCTTAAAGAAGTGATGAGTGTAACTGATAAAATCGCAATTTTCTTTCCTTACGTGGAGACATATTGTAGTGAAACATATCCAGAAATTGGTCATAAAATGAGAAAGAAGTGTGTTCCTATGCATAATCTAACAGAATTTTTAAATATTCTAAAGAAAATTGTCCGTGGAGAGAATATGGGAATAGTTTCTTTGAGCTCTTACAGTGATATGTTCTCCAGGTTACCAAAGTATCAGATAGATGGAAGGAAGGCATTCCGTCTGGTTCCCCAGTGTCTTCTTCAACCTGCCTACACAGCATTTGTGTTAAGAAAAGACATTCAATTTTCTGGTAAAATCTACAGATTGATTCAACAAATCGTTCAGTCCGGGCTCTGGGAAAAGTTTAGTAAAGATAGCAAAGATAATTACGTTATAGAGAATGGTGGCACATTTCAGGACAATGTGATTATGAGAGTTTCCAGACGAAAGTTGTCAGTACGTGATCTCTATTATGCGTTTCTATTATGCTTGGTATCTCTTACTATTTGTTTCTTTGTTTTTATTTTGGAATTTTGGAAACATAAAATACACACGGTTTCAGGTAAATTATGTAGGATTGTTCAGCCTGCTTAGAAGGTTGGAAGACGGTCTCTGCTGGATGCGGGAATTTATATAGACAATTTATAATATTTTAGCCACGAATATCATGAACAATTTTACTTTGCACGTTAAGACTTAGTGTGATAATTTCACTCAAAGCACTATTTATGACTAAAAAGGCAAACAAAACATGAAACCTCTAAATATATCATCATATATTATACAAAAAATTGAATAAAACTTTTTAATAAACTCTACATATTTATATCACATGATGTTCTGTTTTTGATCTTATTATTAAAGGAGTAAAGAAATAAACGATTTTCGATCTTGGGAAAAGGTCTAGCAGGAAGAAGNTTAAAGGAGTAAAGAAATAAACGATTTTCGATCTTGGGAAAAGGTCTAGCAGGAAGAAGAAGATTGGGGGCACGTTTCTGTACACAGAGGCAAAAATATTTCTAAAAGGAAGTTAATAATGTTTTATGTCTATAATGCATTTGTATTTTGTGTCTTTACTTTTCTTCTAGAAAACGTAAAATATAAGAGATATATTTCATGACATTTTCACTCGTGATATAGATATAATTGAATTTTAACCATTGTAAATAAGTGTAACAATAAAAGAATTCCGTTAAAAGAGACTTTCTTGTGACATATAAAGATTCCCTTATAAATAAAATAGGAAATGGACAAAAAAAAATATCGTTAAAGACTTTTTGTAAAAATATAATACAAACTCCGTATGAACACGTGTAGGACAATAAAATAGCTTACTCTCCGGATGAGGAAGGGACCGTTCCATCAATTCCGATCGTGGGCCCTAAGGTAGAAGAGGAGGTAACTTTTCAGTACACTCCTATGATAATAATAAAATATCTTAGGAACAAAAAAATGATAATAAAAACATATATTGTTGATCGAAGTAGGTACGATGGGTCCTTGCTGGTTTACGGAAAGGAAATTTATTATCCCCCACGTGCTCATACGCAAATTTTTTTCTTAAGAAAAATTATTTTTTGAGAATTCCATTGATCAGAAATCAGCTCAGTCAATACGATTTATGCACCGAGTCTAGTTCACCATTCTAGACCAGTACCAGGTTATCTATTCATCACCAACGTAAGTTGTCACCGATAAAATAGGATTATATTTCAGTAGGAACCTCAAAGCCTGCTTGCTCTTTCCAAATGTTAGACTTATTTGTCAAATACAATATTTATTTATTTAATGTCATATGGCCAGTTTCAGGTCATTTCGTTTGCTCTTTTACCTAATTGTGTCTCTTTACGGGAAATGGGTAAAAGGGACTTTGGGTTTCCAGGAAAATTACGATACCGAACCGACATTTGGAGGAGGTAAAAGAAACTCCATCGCAAATCTCACAAGTCGGGAAATACAAGGCTTAAACCCAAAACTACCTCTCACCGGTATTGATGTAAGGAAAAAACTACCTCTAGACTTCTACTGTATCTTCGTTTAATAAAAAATTTTCTACAACTCTCATAATTTAAATAGATATTTAATGCAACATATTTTTAAGTCTGACACTAATATTAAATAAAATTAAGGATATTTACTTCATAAGAAAAGTACTGAGATCCTAAACACAACAACACATTGTAGACAATGCCCCAGGGATAGTATACCCATGCAGTAGTGCATTATTTGCATTAATATCCATTTTTACGACAATTTGACCATTAGTAAGATGTGCGGTACGATAAGGGTGTCTGGGCCCCAATGACCTTGCTGTTGACGAGCTCTTAAACCCCCCTAAAAGATAAGGGTGTTTAGTTGATAATTACATTGGCTGGAATGTTCGTGACAGAAAAGATAAAGATGATAATAATTTTATACGTCAAAAGTTTATAATGTTTTAAGAATTTTATGTTGGTAAATACAATTTGGAGTCCTGAGAGAGAAACAAACGTATTGATGTACAACGAATCGGTAAGTATCCTTTTATTTTTTATTCTTCTAATTATCACTATTTATTATTAGTGAGTAAGCAGATAAATAATTAGTTATTTATATTAAATAATTATGTGATACAAGCAATACATTTTACGTCTTTTACATTACTATATTTAATTACATCTTTAGCACAAGTAACTGAATTATAAGAAATGTTTAACAATTCAAAAACACGTTCTGATTCTTTTGCAAAGAAAGTACGAAGTAGTAAAATAGTGTCTCTAAGCATAATTTAATTTCTTCTTAATAATAAACAAGATCAAAATTCTTAAATTTAACAAGAAATAAAACTGAACTTGATGTATCAACAAAATGTCATTCTATAAAGAAGCATATAAGACTTCGTTTAAGATTTTGCAAAGGTTTAGACACCAACAAAGAAAACCAGATCTAAAATATACAACTAATAAGAAAATTGTCTTTAGAATGAGCGTTCGCACACCGAAATACACACTGCAAACAAAACTAAACACATGTAGCGTATGTCTAGTAACCAAAGATCTTTGTGTCTTAGGTACAAGAATCCCCAAATAGTGGGAATATATTTCTTGCAATACGATTTGAGAATGTAGTACACGTACGATGTTCAGTGGTGTGAAACCGAAACCGAAATTATTTATTGCTGTTCTCCTGATCTGCACATTAACAGACCCCTATAATAAATGTTGTCGTTTTTTTCTTTGAAGGTTTGTGGTCATACATCTAATATCACAACTTCCTAAGCCATTAGATTTCTCTGTCAAAGACATATAACAACCCTTATTACAGAAACTCTTCCCTTACGCCAAAGCAGCTAAAACTAAATCAGAGACCCTCAATGTGCCTTCGCGCAAGTGCCAGAGTTTCCTTACATTACAGTTATAATTTTTTTACAAATCAAACGTCTCATAGAAAAATGTCTATATTTTCAATTACATCAAAACCATCAGTAATATTCCTGACAAATAATTCAGACATTCACTGATAAACATTCGTTAACCTCCTAAGAGTGCATTATA
>NNCF01128778.1:48687-77383 GCA_002313205.1 Laupala kohalensis
GAAATTAAGGGTATGCTACTGGAGGCTAACAAATGTTGCCCCCTTACAGGCGCTACAAGATAGGGTGGTGATCATAATGAATAAGGAAGAAATAACGGTACAAGAAATCTATAAAAAACACAATATCTTAAATATCAAACAAATGTACCTACTACAAATACTAACAAAAAATATCAATAATAGACAAATTTTAATTAAATCACATCATAAGTATGGGAACAGGAAACACCATACATACAAAATACCCATTACCTCTAACAAATATGGAGAAAGAACGTTGGAAGTAATAATGCCCAAATGTATAAACAAAATCCCGGACGCAATAATTGATATACAAGATAAAAATAAACAAAAACAAGAACTCAAAAAATGGATTATAGAAAATTATCAAAAACTCATAAAAGAGAGTTGAAGGTTTAAAAGGAAAATAAACATACAGAATTGAAAAAGGAAATGTTTGGGTAAAAATACAAAGTATTTAAATAAATTTAACAAAGAAAAATAGGCATTAAAAATCAAAAAGTAAAAGAGAGTACAAAGGTTGTACAATTACAAACGATAATAAAGAACACAGAAGAAGAACAACTCTTCTGGAGGAGGACACATATAAAAACTAAAAAGAAACAAAGAGGAGAGAAGGGAAACAAACTGCTACTACTACTACCACTAGGTAATATACTGGTAGCGGAATAGTATGCAGAGGAAATAGTACAGCACATAACACTACTACTAGTGCTTCTACTATTGATTAGTAGAAGTAAAATAGATAGCAGAAATATAGCCTAGAAAAAGGACAAAGGTTTGACGAGGAAATATTAGAGAACTGCGTGTAAAAGGTTCTCAATGGAGAAGGTAGAAAGGATGGATGATGGGATGAAAGAGGAAAGATACACGGTATAANTAAAATCCCGGACGCAATAATTGACATACAAGATAAAAATAAACAAAAACAAGAACTCAAAAAATGGATTATAGAAAATTATCAAAAACTCATAAAAGAGAGTTGAAGGTTAAAAAGGAAAATAAACATACAGAATTTAAAAAGGAAATTTTTGGGTAAAAATACAAAGTATTTAAATGAATTTAACAAAGAAAAAATAGGCATTAAAAATCAAAAAGTAAAAGAGAGTACAAAGGTAGTACAATTACAAACGATAATAAATAACACAGAAGAAAAACAATTCTTCTGGAGGAGGACACAAATAAAAACTAAAAAGAAACAAAGAGGAGAGAAGGGAAACAAACTGCTACTACTACTACCACTAGGTAAAACACTGGTAGCGGAATAGTATGCAGAGGAAATAGTACAGCACATAAAACTACTACTAGTGCTCCTACTATTATTAGTAGAAGTAAAATAGATAGCAGAAATATAGCCTAGAAAAAGAACAAAGGTTTGACAAGGAAATATTCGAGAACTGCTTGTAAAAGGTTTTCAATGGAGAAGGTAGAAAGGATGGATGATGGGATGAAAGAGGAAAGATACACGGTATAAAGGTTGTGGAAGGCTTTTTATGAAATGGTGTAATGGAGGTGGATGGTATGGAGTGGAGTGATCATTTTTGGTTGTGCATGAATTAGAATTAAAGATGAATAGAAGTGAAAATTATAATAAGAAATAACAGAACAGCACAAGGAACTTGCTGATTTATATTTGTTGTTATTTTTTCTATTAAGGAGTGTTAAATATTAAAGGTCAAAGGAAACAATTGCAAAGTAGAATGGAAGAAGAGAAGAAAATAGAACTTTTGTGATGAACAGTCTCATGTTGGAAGGTATGAATCTGTGACATATATGTGATTATAATCATTTTAATGTATAGAGGTGTTGATGTAGGGTATAATCATAATCATAAACAGTCTTACATAAGGAGGTATTCATGTAAGGTGGAATTAGGAAATTATCATAGTCATAAAGCAAAGAAATATAAAAGAAAAGGAGTAGTACAACAACTCCCTTTGACAAGGTATTTAAGATACCTTAAAGGGAGGGAATTTATGTGGCAAACTTAATGGAACTTTTAATTTATTTAAGCAACTATGTAAATTGCATTATGTAAACACAATTATGGTAAATTGTAGAATGTAAATGTAAATTTGTAGAAGGTAAATGTAAATTTGTATATAGAAGAAGTAAAAATGGTATATAGAAGAAGCAAAAATTGTATATAGAAGAAGTAAAAATTGTATATAGAAGAAGTAAAAATTGAATAGAGAAGAAGCAAAAACTGTATAAAGAAGACGTAAAAATTGTATAAAGAAGACGTAAAAATTGTAAAAAGAAGACGTAAAAATTGTATAAAAATATGTAAAAATTGTATAATGAAAATGAAAAATTGTATTTGTGTTTATGGAAATAAAAAACTTGTAAAAAAAATAGTACTACTACTACTAGTACTAATAATAATAGTACTACCACTACTAGTACTAATAATAATAGTACTACTATTAGTACTAACAATAATAGTACTACTACTACTAGTACTAATAATAATAGTACTACTACTACTAGTACTAATAATAATAGTACTACTACTACTAGTACTAATAATAATTGTACTACTACTACTAGTACTAATAATAATAATAAAACTAGTAGTACTAGTACTAACAATAATAGTACAACTACTACTAGTACTAACAATAATAATACTACTACTAGTACTAACAATAATAGTACTACTATTAGTACTAACAATAATAGTACTACTACTAGTACTAACAATAATAGTACTACTACTAGTACTAACAATAATAGTACTACTACTAGTACTACTACTACTAGTACTAACAATAATAGTACTACTACTAGTACTAACAATAATAGTACTACTACTAGTACTAACAATAATAGTACTACTACTAGTACTACTACTACTAGTACTAACAATAATAGTACAACTATTAGTACTAACAATAATAGTACTACTACTAGTACTAACAATAATAGTACTACTACTAGTACTAACAATAATAGTACTACTACTAGTACTACTACTACTAGTACTAACAATAATAGTACAACTACTACTAGTACCAACAATAATAGTACAACTACTACTAGTACTAACAATAATAGTACTACTACTACTAGTACTAACAAACAAGTTTCACTTGAAGCTGGTGATTGTGTGTGTTGGCTGCTGATATGTCTATGTTTTGAGAGTGAAAAAGGAGGTGAATGTTTCACTTGAAGCTGGTGATGGTGAGTGTTGGCTGCTGGTATGTCAGTGCTTGAAGTGTGGAAAACAAGTGAAAGATTCACTTGAATCTGATGATGGAGAGTGTTTGACTGTTGTTTTGTTTGTTTGTGTAAAAAGAGTGAGAAAGGGGTTTTCAACTTTTCACGGAAGTAAGGTTATGGGGCTTATTGGCATTGTAGCAAACTGTGCTAACTTGAAAAGAACTTGGGAATGAAAGGTGTGTAAAACGTTTTGTGTAAAAAGTGTGAATGAATTGGAAGAAAAAAAGTTTTGGATATTAAAAGAATGTTTAAAGTGTTGATGTGGAAGAGTGTGAAGGTTTGTGTGTGAAGGAAGTGCATGAAGGTTTCTTCATGGTGATGGTATATTAAGTAGAAAGTAAAAATAGGTAAAGATAAAAAATGGCACAGTGTAAAGTATGTAATGAAGTAGTAATTGATGAGGTGACATGCTTCAATTGTTTGGAAGAACTCCACTACAATTGTACAAGTGTGTCTGCTCATACTTATAGAAGAATGTCAGAGTATAAAAAAAAAGAATGGAAATTTGGGAGCTGCAAAAATGGGAAGAAACAGGGACAACAGATGGACAGTAAAATGGAGGAGAAAATATCAGGTGGGAAGGAGGGGGAAGAGGAAAATAGAAAAGATAGTTTGGAAAATAGGAAACTAGACAAAATTCAAATGGAAATGGCAGAAATAAAAAACTCCATTGAGTTCCTTAGCAGTAGATATGACCAACTCTTATATGAGATAAAAGAAATTAAGATTTGGAAAGATGAAATGAAAAAGAAGGATAAACAATATGAGGTTCTAAATGAAAGAGTTAACGAACTGGAAAATAATAGACTTGGTAAAAATGTGGAGATTATAGGACTAAGAAAAGAAATGGATAAAAAAGAAATTATAAAACTTATAAAGGAAGAGGGACTAAATGAAATAAAAGAAACTGATGTAAAAGAATACACACAATATAAAAATAAACAGGATAAAATAAAAACATATATTAAATTTGAAAAAAAGGAACAAGAGACAAGGTAATAAAACTTTCCAAAACTAAAAGGGGGTTAAATATGGGGGGGGGCGAATCTATATAAGAGAACAACTAACACCGTATACTGCGAATCTATTTTGGAAAACCAGGGAATTTGCTAGAGACAATGGCTTCAAATATACTTGGGTCAAAAATTCTAAGATATTTATAAGGAAAGAAGAAGATACAAGATTCTGGGTAATTAAAAATGAAGCAGATATAAAAAACATAATATGAAAAAGAAGGTAAAAGTAAAAATTTAATAACAAACAATGGATAGTGACTTCATAGAAACCTTGAAATAAATCAAAAAAAAATGTTTCAAAACTTTAAGGTGGCAATTATAGAAATAGAAAGTTATAAACAAGGGATTAATATTATACATTTGAATATAAGATCACTTTAAAAAAACTGGGATGAATTTAAATTTAAGATTAATCCATTACTGAAAAAAATTGACATAATTGTTTTAACTGAAATAAACATAGAAAAGAATGAAACAATAAAAGAATATGAACTAGAAAAATTTAAAAGTGAAGAATATAGGAGAGAAGATAAAAAAGGAGGAGGAATTTTTATATTCTATAGAGAAGATTACAGATTTGAAAAATCCAACATAAAGAAAGATAGTTTTGAATCCATTATTGGAAATATTCACGTGAGTAAAGAATACAATTTAACTATAATAGCAATCTACAGACCACCTGGAAAGGACAAAAAAATATTTGTGGAGGAGTTAGGAAAAACTTTGAGTAAAATAAAAAATATAAAAAAATTACTCATAGGAGATATAAATATAAATATAGAGAGGGATATTATAAACAATCAGAATCAAGAATACATGAATACATTAACAAAACATAAGATGATCCAAACAATAATGGATAATACCAGAGAGGAGATGAGGATGGATAAATTAAATAAGTCNCGGGCGACGCGTGTACTCGCTTGCATAAGGGTAGTTCAAACTTACGCCGCCAGGGCGCACCAGTGACCGGCTAAACTTTTGCATTCAAAGCAATATCTCTGAATTTCTACGCTTGGGCGCGCTTCGGTGGGTCGACCTTGACTGTCAAATTTACGATGTTCATATGTTTCATTTTTTTGGTATATTTTAAGGCTGCTTTTGTACGAGGACCGCGCTCGAGGAAGAATATACGTATTGTATCGTATATAATTGTTTTATGCTCATTTTTTCATATTGAAACATTTATTTTTCATTCACATTCTTTATAATGTGAATTATTTCTTAATTGAACATATTATTGGCTAGGCAATTGAATTTCTTCACGACAATGAAATCCTGTTTTTTTTATAAGCTCCAATGAGATTAATTCTTCTTCAACAATAGGTGTATATTTTTTATTGGAGTGATCTTCCTTGCATTCATTCTTGTAAAACACTTGCTTCAGAATCAACGAGGACAGACGCTGCGTCGAGAAGCTGAGTCTTCAAACTTATTTTCTGTGTGTTTTTGTGAACAATAAATATTAATATAGAGAAGGATATAATAAATAATCAGAATCAAGAATACATGAATACACAAAACATAAGATGATCCAAACAATAATGGATAATACCAAAGAGGAAATGAGGATGGACAGATTAAATAAGTCATGCGTAGATCATATAGCAGTAAGTGGAAATTTCAATAAAATTCAGCCAATAATGATTCTTACTAAAATTTCAGACCATTATCTGATAGGCATATATAAAAATGAAAAAGGGAAAAACAGAAAAAACAGGAGGGAGGAAATATCAAGAAATGAGATAAGATAAGACAGAACTGAAAGAAAACCTTATAAAAATAGACATAGAAGGTATGAAAAAACTAAAAGCAAATGAAATCTATGAAATGTTAATAAAATGCTTTAAAAAGTCATGTAAAAGTAAACTCATAAGAAGTAGAAATAAAATCAGTATTAAACCATGGATAAACAAGGAGACAATAGAAATGATGAATTATAGAGATGAACTTTTCAGGACATGGAAGAAAACTGCGAATACAGATGCAAAGAAAAAAGAATATGTAAGAACAAAATACAAGGAGATAAGAAACAAAATAACAAACAGAATTATTCAAAAAAAGATAATATTATAAAGAACAGTTGTATGAAAATAAAGGGGATAATAAAAAAACTTGGGAGATAATAAACCAAATTATAGGAAGACAAGTTAAAGAGAACATAGATGAAAAAATTGAAAGAAACTTAGGAAGAAATGAAACTATTAGGGATTTCACTGAGGGTAGGGCAAAGGCTTTTATAGAAAACATAGAAAAAAGCAGACACATTTGTGATAGAAGATTGGGGGAAAACTCGAACCAAAGAATACAAAATACAATAGTAGTATCTGAAGTAACAGATGATGAAATAAAAAAAATTATAAAAGGACTGAAAAATAAAGCACCTGGATTAGATAAAATCAAATTAGAAGAAATAAAACAGAATGAAAGTATAATAATACCTCTAATCAGATTAATAATAAACAAAAGTATACAAGAAGAGGAATATCCAGAGAGTTTAAAAGTAGCTGTGATTAGACCTATACACAAAGGAGGAAGCTGGAAAAATCCAAATAACTTTAGACCAATTTCATTGCTGTCAACTATAGGTAAAATTTATGAAAAATACTTGGTAGATATTTTATACAATTTCATAGATAAACATAAAATCTTAGAAGAAAACCAATTTGCATACCAAACGGGGAAAGGAGCAACAGACCTGTTGGAGAAAATAGGAAACAAAATAAACAGCAAACTGAATGAAGGCATGCAAGTCCTACTGCTATCCATAGACGTATCAAAAGCTTTTGACATGATTGATGATAGAAAATTAATACATACAATTGAAAAGATGGGGATAAGAGGAAAGATGAAAGAAATTTTAAGAAGCTATCTGGAAAATAGGACGTTTGTAGTGAAAATAAGTAATCATTATAGTGAAAAAAAGATTCTGGAGACAGGGATACCGCAAGGAAGCTTTTTAGCCCCATTACTTTTTATATTGTATATAAACGATGCCAAAGAAAGCATAAAAAAATGCGAATACTATGGATATGCAGATATTTTTTTAATAATGGCATACAGTAGAGATATAAAGAAGGTAAGGGATAAACTACAAGAGGACTTCAACAGGCTGCAGCTCTGGTTCCATGATAGATCCCTAGTAATGAATGGGAAAAAAACAAAAGTACTGCACATAACAACAAGGGCAAGACAAGAACAGGAAGTAAACATTAGGTACCATGGAGACGACTGTATACATAGGAAAATAGAAAAATGTATGTGTAAAGATAAAATAGAACAGGTAGAAAAAATTAAATATTTGAGATTAATACTCGACTAATTCTTTAATTGGAACGAACACATAAAGGAGCTGATAAGAAAAGTAAGACTATGTTATTGGAAAGTGCTTAATGTTGAAAGATTCATGGATAGAATAACCTTTAAAAATGTGTATGTAGCTTTAATTGAGTCTATACTCAGATATGGAATTGGGGTATGGGGAGCGGCATCAAAATCATGTTGCCCCCTTACAGGCTCAGCAAGATAAGGTGATTGGACTAATGGATGGTGAAGATATGAGGGTGGAAGACATTTATAAAAAATATAATATTTTAAATTGCAGACAAATGTATTTACAACAAATTCTAACCAAAAACATTAATAAAAAACAAATATTAATAAAATCACAACATGAGTATGGGATTAGGAAACAGCATGTATTCAAAATACCAATTACTTTCAACAAATATGGGGAAAGAATGATTGAGGTCATGGTGCCCAAAAGTCTAAACAAAGTTCCTGACACAATAATAGATATACAAAATAAAAATAAACAAAAACAAGAACTTAAAAAATGGCTTATAGATAATTTTCAAAAACTAATATAAGAGAGTTAAATAATAAAGATGAAAATAAATATACATAATTTAAAAAGGAATTTTTGTTAAAAAAGACAAAGTATTTAGATAAAGAAAAAATAGGCATTAAATATTAAAAAGTAAAAGAGAGAACAAAAGTAGCATAAATACAAACAAAAATGAATAATACAGAAGATAGAAAATAAAATAATAATAATAAACAATTCTTCTGGATGAAAAGATATGATAAAATTAAAAAGAAACAGAGAGGAATGAGGGGGAAAATTACTACTACTACTAGGTGATTTACTGGTAGCGGAACAGTATGCAGATTGAAAATTACTACAAATAAAACTACTACTATTACTTCTACTGACATTGGTAGAAGTAAAATAGACAGTAGATACATAGCCATAGAAAAATGATAAATTATAAACAAAAAATGACTTATAAATAAATAATGGATTATAGAAAAATTTTCTAAAACTAATATACTAAACAAAAACTAAAACCGTCGGTAATGTTCAGTCTAATAATAAAGACATACACAGATAAACCATTTACTACCCACCTTAAATCATTAGCTACATTAAATTAGCAAGGCTTGTTTTACAATTTTACTTAACTTTTAGTTTTTATAATCTAAAATTAAATAACAAATTTGCTAACTACTTAAATATTGTTGGGTCTCAATAAGTATAACACCCACATCATTGTCTTCCATAAGCATAAAAAAATAATTTTGTATATTATATTTTCAGAATGGCCAGAAACCACCCGTATTTTCAGATCTCCACCAACTACACCAATGTATATAGGGACTAGGCCTGCACGTCTCGGTGCTGCATTGGCACATGGACCACGTGCTGGTGCTGCATCTCATGTGCTGGTCCTATTGTGTGACGAAGATCAGAATATAGATGGCGTTAGACGAATTGCCCAATTGGTACAAGAACTTCGAGCTTCTTCTCAATGGACAGCGTACACTCGGCTCTTTGTAGTAGGATGTAACCAAATTGAAGACACTAATGGACTTGCCTCATCATTAGCTCCCATCCGAACATCATCAGTTGTCTGAGAATGGAACAATAAATCTCTCCAACGAGTTCCGTTATATTACCCGTCTAAACTGAAGAAGTTACAATATGTCAGGACGCTGTGTGTGAATGAATTAATAAATAATAAAAAGAAAGCTGTACTCGATATTGGAAATATTCCTTAGGCACAAGAATTGGTCCAAAGAATTCCAGAATTGCGGGATACAGTTTGTGTCGTTTTAAAATCAAAAGCATTTGGAACTCGTCTTCCCAACGGCTCTTTTACAGCACATCTATATGATGTGGCAGACGGTTTGACTGTGATGATGGGTTTTAGTTTACACAACGTAACTTCTTGGGAACCGATTCTAGAATTCACTTATCCTCATACTAACAATAACCTTTGTATAACAGTGGTAAGAGCTCATCCGCTATCTTTTGCTGAACTTATTATCAATATATTTTCAAAAGAAATTTACATGGTTTATGCCATTATTGTCGTAGTTTTTTGTTTTGTAATATTCATTGACATGTTTTGTAACCATCGTAATAAGAACACTGGAATGTTTGGTAACTGGAATTTTTTCCGTCCGAGATTCGAGATTTGCATACTTATGGGTAATATTATCAGTTTGTTGCACTGTAATATTAAATATATTCATGGGGAATATGAAAAGTCAATTATCCGTTGTGAAATATAATCGCGAAGTTCAAACTCTTAAAGAAGTGATGAGCGTAACTGATAAAATTGGAGTTTACTTTCCTTACGTGGAGACAAATTGTAGTGAAACGTATCCAGATATTGACCATGAAATGAGAAAGATATGTTTAGCTTTATATAAAACAACAGAATTTATAGAGATTCTAAATAAAATTGTCCGTGGAGAGAATATCGGTGTGGTTAGTTTGAGCTCTTACAGTGATTTGTACTCCAGGTTACCGAAGTATCATATAGATGGAAGAAAGGGATTCCGTCTTGTTCCCCAGTGTCTTCTTCAACCTGCCTACACAGCATTTATGTTAAGAAAAGACATTCAATTTTCGGGTAAAATCTACAGATTGATACAACAAATAGTGCAGTCCGGACTCTGGGAAAAATTTAGCAAAGATAGTACAGATAATTACACAATAGAGAATGGTGGGACATTTCAGCACACTGTGAAAATAAATGTTTCTAGTAGAAAGTTGTCAGTACGTGATCTCTATCATGCGTTTTTATTATGCTTTGTGTCTCTCATTCTTTGCTTCTTTGTGTTTATTTTAGAATTCTTGAAAAATAAGATACAGACGGTGTTACTTAAATGTGGTAGACCTGCACTTCTTACTTAGACAGATGACTGAAGAACGGTCTCGGCGTGTTTCACGTATTGTTATCTAATTAACGATAATTTAGCCACGTGTACGATACTCAATTTTACTTTGTACGATTGGACTTATTGTGTGATAATTTCTCTGAAAGTCAAGTCAATGTAAAAGAAGACAAAAAACCATGAAACCTCNTACCAAAATTTGTATTAACAAATCCATTTGATTTTTAATAAATTCTTAATAACAATCTGTGTAGTTCTTAACACCTGTATATAAAAAGTAGATATATTAACGACTTTACATAATTAGAATACAATTAGTGTGCATTCGCCGCCGTTTCGAAATTTTTTTCTTCTGTACAGATAAGGGTATAAAGAATCACATGGTTCATGCAATTTCCATAATATATACTTTCCTACTTTAATCAAAATCAATAAAAAATATATTCCTTGTAGTACATGTATTAAATCCTCTTTAGCCATCTTTATCGTCCCTTTCCTACACCTCCCATTCATCCACTAAGCAATATAGNATATTAACGACTTTAGATAATTAGAATACAATTAATGTGCATTCGCCGCCGTTTCGAAATTTTTTTCTTCCTCACAGATAAGGGTATAAAGAATCACATGGTTCATGCAATTTCCATAATATATACTTTCCTAATTTCATCAAAATCAATAAAAAAATTATTAACAATATATTCCTTGTAGTACATGTATTAAATCCTCTTTAGCCATCTTTATCGTCCCTTTCCTACACCTCCCATTCATCCACTAAGCAATATAGTTCTATCCGGTCTTTCAGTTACGCTACACTCTCAGCCGTCACCGAGTAAACTAAAAAGCATGCCCTCTTGGGTTTTGGACATTATCTCTTTTTTTTTTACTTATACTGACCAGTAAAAGCTTTACTATTACCAGAAGGCTATAAATGCATTTGACTTGATGTGAGTAGTTTATTTACAATCGTACCTGTATATAAACAGTAGAAACAATAAATAATATTTAGGAAAATTTTAAACCTAACTCAAAAAACACTAAACGTTTTTTTTTTCAAACTATTTGATGTTTGGTGTTGGAAAGGTTATTTATCGTATAAAGGTTAATGTTATGGAAGGAATGAAGGTTTCGCCATGGATATACATGTAGCATCTATTATAGCATACATAGATATGAATGAATGAAGTCACTGGACAATTAATTTTACTGCATCTGGTGCATCATATCGCACCAAACGCACAACATGAAGTTACCCTTTTTGCCCTGTAGGGTGCATAACACCAAAACGTTGGCGCGAACGAAGCAGTCTCTGTTCATTGTCGACGGAGGGAGAACAGTGACTACGGCTGCAACGAGCACTTCGTTACCAACAGGAGAGCATGCTCCCACGAAATGTGTTCTTTAAAAGCGTGCGCGAACAAAAAGCCATGTTAACAGTTTAAAAACTATGATATACAGTTCTGGATCGCGTTATGAATATCAGGTGAACAAGCATTTCGGGACAAGCATCCTTTGAAAATGGTGAGAACACTAAGCAGCGTGTTCATGTACGCTATGGCGAAGGAATGCATTCAGAACAATTAAGTAGGACTTATTATTTTCGAACATGAATTTACAACTTGTATACCATCAATAACTCACTATATTGAAAATATAACAAACGCTTTTGAATAAGAATTTCACTTTGTGTTGTTTATCACTTATTCATGTCATTTTTCTTCAAAATATAAAATTTCAAATAAAATATAAAAACAAGCTTTGTATGATTTTATATGAGGTAAATTTACATTAGATTTGTTGTTCTCCATTCCTTCATTATTATATCATTGTACACATTTATGTACCTTTGAGTTACTGAGAAAGTATGAAAGCAAATTCAACAAAATGTTTTCATTTCCTCAAACGTATCTGCCGTATTGTCGGTTCAGTATCACGTTTTAAGCCCGATCCAGGCACAGGTTTAAATTCCGGTTCTTCGATAACATAATTTTATTTCGCAAAAGAAATTGTATGAGTATATTAAAGGGTTATTGTAGTTGAACGTTTTCCAAGTCGAAGTTTCCGTTAACAAGATATCATTTTGAATCCAAAGCTTGTTAAAAAATTTGCGTCTTTGCAAACACAGATATTCAACGCGACGCAGCCGGCGCCGACAGACTCCGGTCTCGTGACAGGGGTTGCGGGGTGAGACGCTGTCCCCTTTGAAAACGCTTCAGAAAAGCCTAGATTGTTCCTTGAAACGTCTCTGGTCCCAGTGAATTCAATTATGTGAACCCCTGTCGTCGGTGTCACCAACGCTTTTAAACGTATTCTCCGTCGCTTCCAATAGGGAGCTGGTGGTTGCCTTACTAGCGCACAGTGCATTGTGTTCTCTTCGGTGCATAACGTTCGGTTCATTAACGTCATAAGGGGTTATTGCACACACACTTATACCCAAAAGTGACGTAACTTTAAAGAAAATAATGCAATTTTGCTGCGTAATTGCCATCTTTTAGGAAATGCCATTGTTATTGTACTGTAGATAACGATCAAATTCCTTTTTTCATGCATGTTGTTTTGATCCTTTTTATCTATAATAATTTATTTCTAACTGTATGCATCCTTGACACGGTTGTATACGTTAGGTCTGTATATCCTGACCCGGGTATTTCTCCGGGTAGTGAAGAATTGTCCATAGACGGGAATGTCATTTAATATTTTTGTTACTAATAATGTCGAATTTTCACTGCACATTATATCTACGATTCATTTTGGAATAATAAATTGATAACGGTACGTATTTGATTAAAATATTATTTTTAAATCCACCACTGTTCTTGAACTCTCGTTCGAAATTGATGGGATGGTCGGGAGTAACTGGTCATAAACAGTTTACAACTGACTTTGTGACAATAAAATTTATTTATTCTCACGTAGCGACTAACTTGATACCTACAAAGAAGTCATTGGTGTTGACAGTAAAAGTTAAAAAATGAATAGGCATGAGAAGCTGCTAGGCGAAGAAATGTGCTGTCTTTCGTTATGCCCAGTGACCACCGATGACAAAGAAGTCATTTACGTTGGCACCCCCGTCGGGGAAGACCCGTTTTGAGAGCAGTCCGTTGGCAACGCTGCTGCTACGGAGCGAGGAAGAAAACTGCCTGAAACGAGGGCTTCCAGGAAATCGGATAACGATAACGAGGAGGAGAATGGACTCGTAATGCCGGCAATGGAAGAGAACGAATGCATAAAGGGAGAAAAAAAAAGATTACGGGAAAGAAAACGAAGGGAAATGAGCAGAGTGTTGTGAAGAAGATTTTGAATGTCACAGGAATGGAATTCGATGCACTTAATTTTCCTCCGTTCGGGAGGCAATGAGGGCAGTTGAGCGAGAAAAGAATTATTAATACGGAGCTTACGATCGGGTTTAAAGAGAATAGATAACGCTTCCTGTGCTATGAATTAATCCTTGCGGTCGATAAAAAGAAACTTGCACGTTTCTGACGTGTAAATCTAAGTATTTTAAATATATAATACGGGATATTACATGGGAATTCTAAAAATCAAAGGGACGTCATTCTCCTTCTACAGAAGGTTTTGTTTTAATTTAGTTATTGTTTAATAGATCAGTTTTTTAATTAATTTAAATGATGCTCACTGAAAGAATTTAATTAAAAATTAACTTTAATTATATATTTTGTTTCTAAGAATGAAGAAATATTTGATAAGGATTTCTTGCGTTTAGACACAAATATACGTAAATATACTTATTTATTTAACATGGAGGCTGAAAATGTGATCAACGAAACATTTTATGTTTAGACCATGTTTCGTCAACTTTCCCCTTCGTTTTCGTTTTGCTCTACGAAAATCAAAATTCTACTAAATTATAAAATAAATAATAATTTTAAAAAGTGAACAGAATGTAATGAATTTAATTACTACGTAACATGTGAGAACCTCATACATCGTTTCTACGTGTAACATAACAGTTGAGTAATTCTTACAGTGTGTTCATCATCCTCCCGAAATTTATTACAACGACCTAAAAAATTACACGCTGAAATAAACGCACGCAACACTTTTATCCCTCCCATCTGCCTCCACGTCACAAGACTCATTAGGGAAACAATTTCGCGAAATTAGGCAGAATTCCTGTGCGCCCTGTGGGCGAGCAGTGTGGTCGGCGTCGCTGCAGCTGCAACTGGCGTCCCTCAGTGCTCGCCCTTCGGAGCTCGTTCACACCGACGCCCTCTCCGTCCGTCCATAATGCGGCACTTTGCCGCTCTATGGTCCCCGGGATGAGTGCAGTGGGATGGTGGGAGGATTTTAAAGGACGAAACTCTGAGTTTTGTTTAAATTTTGGGGAGACGTTCTATTTTCATTTTCACAAAACACGTGTTTCGTATATAAAGTTTCACTTTAGTGTTAAGGATTTATGCGTACAATTATTGTAGACAAACTGTTCTCTATCATTAAAGGGACTTTGAGAAACACAAATAAAACGTTTCATTTAAATGTGGTCTACGATTCCGGTACAAAATGGTGGGAAGCATCTTCTTCAGGTAGATACTGTAGACAAATAAATATCAATATAATTTAAAACATTTAAAAATTTAAAACAGTAAATCACTGTCACGTAGTTAATATATGACCTGAAGAAGACGCTAACCAGTGAATAAAAGATTTTATATAAAAGATATTTTATATCAAAGTTTCTTTAATGATATAGTTTAACAGTTCGTGAACTTTTACTTGATTGTCTATAACAATCGTCCGCACATTTTTAATCCCTTATAAGATTCCATTAATTTTATAGACTTATTTTATTCTTCTTGTTTGTTTACAACAATTATTTAAGTTATTTCGTAATTAAAAGGTTTATTTAGTATAATTAAATAAGCTCTAATGACCTCGATGTTGACGAGCCCTAAAACCCCAACAACAAAAAACAAAAAGTATAATTAAAAGGTTAATTTGAATGTTTATTACTGCAAAGAACAAGAGGTATTTGTGAGCGTAATATATTTGTGGTACTAATTCGATAATATCATTGTTCAGTTATTCATGATTTCTGTTCTCTTTCTATGATTCTATTCGTGAGTTTAAAGTAGAATCAATGCATTGAACAAATTCATGCTTGGGAAAAAATCAATCATCATATTTCTCCAAAGTAAAATTATGTTTTTAAGTTTATGACAAAAATTTCGTTTGTAAATAATTATAAGAAATATACTAAATAAGAGGTTTCACATCCGGGAATTGAACCCGTGACATCTTGTAGAATAATACTTAATCGGAAAGTGGGTTATTATTCATAGATATGATTACACAGTTATAAAAGATTTTAAAAATCTTTTTTCAAGTAGTCATGCAATAAAAATGAGTCTAAATTTAATTTATATCGCTGCAATGCCATAATAATGATAATAATAATAATTTTTTATTTGTTAAATTTATATTATTGTGTCAGTTTTTCACCTGACCGCAAACTAATGTAAAAATACGCACATGTAAAACTATTTTCGATGCCATTGTTACAGTCCATTGTTACGTAGCCCATTGTAAAGAATAAGAGAATTAAATACGTCATATATTTCGTAAAAATTCCGAAACAATGTTTTGGAGAATGAAGACATTTAAGAATGGGACACACACCCAATTGTAATCAACGATATATTTTTTTAACTACACACTCTTTTTTGACACCACAAGCAAACCAAATTTTCCATTCTTGATAAAAAAAATTCTTTTAAAATGGCAATGAATATATCTAGCTTGCGTATGTGTCTTGTGGGTCGCGTCATATTCATGAGCAAACTGTGGTATCAGTAATTTTTATTCCGGTAATACGTTGAGGTCTCTTAACTAGATATTCGAGTATGAAAAGAGTATTTCGAATGACGCGTATGAGTCCAAAAATGACCTCCGTACGTCACCCATCAATCACAACACCGTCTCCGTAAAAGCTACTTAAATCTTTCAAATCAAGATACGCTTTGTATTTATCTCACGTACTTATACGCAGTTTCCAGGCCGCCTCGTTTCAAAGCCTCCAAAAGTGGTGGAAAAGTTCGCGAAGATATGTTACGTAGGCGCGTTTCGTGAATTCATAATGAGGAGCGATTTCGAAAGCAATCTCAAGCTCTACGATTTTCCAAATGGGAACTGTCAAGTGCTGTAACAAGGTTTCAGCAGACGTTTTTAACCCGAAACGACGACTACGATGAACATAGATAAAGACATTCCACACGTAGTAATCAAAAAGTTAATGTAGTTATGATGCATAAATAAAAATGATTTTACATTCTCTCTCTATGTAAAATATTAAAGAACATTAGTATCAACAGTTTTTCACAAACCAGAAGAGATTTCACGAAAGTCATTGGCGTACAATGCCATTTTCACCGTATGGTGACAATCTTTCCTACCTACTACATTAAAGCAGTGTATACACAAGAGCAAAAAATAATACAATGTAATTACAACATTACATCCATCATGACCTGGGTTTTCTCCGGTTTTTCTTCGGGTAGTGCCATATTTTCCGTGGGTGGGAATGTCATTAATACTTTTCTTGTGTTTTTTAATCCAGATAATATCTATAATTCATTTTGATATAATCCAATACAAGTGGATAAACATACGTATTGATTAAACAATTTCTTTTATAAGTATTAAATCCGCCTCTGCCCTTGAACCCTTGATTGGAATTGAAGGGATGGACCCTTGCTTCTTTCCGAGGAGTAACCGAGTAACTTAGTTTACCATCTCCCAAGTGATCATACACATTTTGCAACTGCTTTTTGGACAATCAAGTTCATTTATTTAAATTCAACGTTAGAGAAGATGAAAAAATAAAAATAAATATCATTAAATAAAGTGGGAGTCAAAACTGAAATTTGTTGAAATGTTTTTAAAGAAACTTCAGTTTTTGTAGGAACCTACACGTTTTACACCTCCATATCTACAAATAGACTTTCCGGAGTATTCACGGTATCTGGAATAAATAAAATTGAACTCCCTCTCTCTATTATATACGGAACGCTCTTAATAATTATGTTGTGTTAATTTATTTGTCACATCTGAGAGAATCGTATTTGAGAGTATACACCGTGCGAGCTCATATGCACCAATGGACAAATATAAAAAGCAAACAAGGCAAAAGAGAACTTACCCTGGTTGTTAATAACCGGATACACGAATTATAAAGTAAACGTTTGCAAATTATTGACTTCTCAGTTTTTATTTCTCTCGTGCGATATTGTTCGTGATTGACAAAAGCGTAACACTAATTATGATGAAGTGGCAAATAAATTTGCATAATTAGTCATTGTGGTTGTATTGACACTTAGTACAGCAGCAAATTAGCTCGTTTCGCATTAATTATATTATCATACGACTATTGCATTCATGCATTTAACCCTCTACGTTGATGAGACGATTATTTTACTGATCAAAAATTTCCAACTCGTATTCCGGGTCATTTAGCGCTTTCTACTGGGACATATCTGCACAAATCGGACTCCGATGGTATTACTACATGTTTTGGATGATATATGATTTATTCGTACTGTAAAAAAATTTAAACAGCCAGTATATAAAATGTGAATTAACATATGACACTAAACTAAACGCAGCATATGAAGGAAAAATAAAAAAGATGTTAGAATAGGAAAATTCATTCATTCATTCATTCATTCATACTTACCCAAGATGTGTAAATACTGAAAAGGATAAATTATATTCCACATCTTTATTGCAGTCAAACTTCTTAAGGAAAATCTATGAATCCGTGCATAGACCATTGCATTGAATCTATGAATCCGTGCATTGCAGAATAACCATATAAGCTGCAGTCAGAGGTTTACGTTCATCGTAGTATATATGATATGCAGAAAAAAGCAAATGTTGTACAAATATTCTTTAACTTTCTATAAAGCCAGTTGAAGTTACAACCACTCAATTCCATAGTTCAGGAGGAAATATTAGCTCTTCCTGTTTTGAGTAAATCATTCATAAATATTTATTTTTGAAATTGATCCCGCTGTGGTATTGAAGCCGCTCTCTCATTATTGCTCCGCGTTTTCAGAAAACCAACTTCGAACTAATTTATACCGATTCATTTAATATTCCTTCTTTATGAGTATTTCACTCCGTCGCTGTTCAGCTTTCAGCCTCTCCAACGCTGAATGACTTCTTCACTTTGAAGGTATTTTGAAATCGGAAGCCTCTACGATTTCTCTGCATTAAAAATTGTTTATCGTTTAAATGATGTGTCGAATGTTTGATCGTTCTTGATTTACATTCTTCCCAAAACCCCTTTTCAACGTCTCCTTCGTAAAAAGGCTCCACACTCAATTACTACACTTTTTTAGAGTGACCGTCCGATTCGCCTAGCCTCGCAACGAACGATCTTAGAAACCGTAATTGGGAATCATTCAGATTACACTCCATAAATTTTAGGCACTTTTCACTTTATTTTGCATTCATTTCTTTTTACTGAGAAATAAATATCAAAAAAAAAAACTCAGAATAATTTTTTGCGTCTCTTAAAATATAAGGAAAGTAGTACTCGACCGGTTTGTCACGTAACTACAGCTGCGTTTCCATTCCCACAAATTATTTGAAGTGGCTCAGACCGGATATAGAAGAAGAATGGATCCTTGTGGGTTTCCCTCTTCAATACGTGCGTGAAAGGTTTATCTCGAGTGCAATTCACGTATGACTTTTGTTTATCTATAAATATTTATTGTCAATGCATTTCTGTTTTTGCTCTCTAGTTAGACCAAGAACATAATTAAGTTACTACAGTGAAAGTTAATCAAAAAATATATTGAGCACTTGGCAAATTGTCAATAATTTTCTTCTCTGTAGGAATCCTTATACTATGGTTGTCATTTAAGTAAGTAATTGAGGCTGGGAGAGAGAAGTGGTGTGACTTTCTTTTTAAATTTTAGAATATTTTGCAAATTGATTCGTGTATATGACTTGTCTAGCAGCATAGTTCGCAGTCTGCATGTTCGACTGGCAAGGCAAATGTTAGTTGTTCTAGTGGGAACAGTGGTGTAAGTTTAACCAACTCCACTTTTCTTTTCACCTTTGAATACATTGTTTTCATTCGAGCACACATTGCAAAGATAAATGAAAATAATGAACTTTGTCTTGCGTTTGATAGTATTAGAAAACCTAGTGCGTCAGACACTGCAACAATTTTTATCTTCCAGAATCTGTAACTCATCTGAGAGAAAAGTGAAGTAATTTACAGGTACACAACCTGATTTTCTTCAGATCATGTAATGAAGTTTTCATAACAGTTGGAGGAAAAAGTAGTATATCTGAATATAATATCACAATAATTTAACGATAGTCAAGTAAATTTTTGTTTAAGTTGTTTTGACTAAATACATTGAAAGTTTTATTCTCTATTTTTTACAATAAAACATTTGGTTTGTTTAATAACATAGTAATGACAACTTGGTTTGTTTAATGACATGAAATTGAGCAACAACCTTATTCCTTTCACAACAGCAGTCATCGTAACTTCGCTTCAAATCACAGGAAATTTTACAAATTTAATTCAGTGCAATCTACGCTAAGAATATATTCTCATGTTACACGCGATTATATTGAAAATTTTAGGGATTACGTTGATTAGTTTTAAATTAGAGGTTTCATAAGGTGCGTCAAATTAAGAAGGTGACATTTCACACGAAACGGGCACATTAATCGTGTCTTCCACTTTATCACTTGCATGGAATTGAAACATGGAAATGTGGGTAAGAAACTTCTGTTTTAGTATCTCCGCAAACCAGGGAGACGTTCCCTCGTAAAACGTAGCAGTCTACGCTTCTCGTCACTTCGCACCCGTTCGTCTGAAACGAGGCGTCAACGCGACTATCTTGTCATCGCAGACATCTTGTTGGGATTCTCGAAAAGTCGAGTGAAGATGAGGTATAAAATCGAGAGACTTCTGCTCTTCACTCGGTCTTCAATCACATATGGATATTTGTGATTTAATTTGAATCCCTAGACGGAAAATTTATGTGACGAAACACTAAGTGTAACGTGTACTAAAAAACTTTTGTTTGATATACTGTATATTTAAAATACAATATGGTTATATCTCGAGTTCATAAGGGTTATTAATTTGATACTACCTTGAATATTAACAGGTCGTAAAATTTAACTAAGGAACTTACGTTTGCTCAGCTCCTTACTGCTTAGCCTGCACCTACATCGTCTTAATTCACTCGTATTATTGTCACATCACCGCTGGCCCGTAACAGAGGTCTAGACTCCCCACAAACTAACGACTACGCAACATAAGAAATCTCAATGTGACTCATTCCATTAGACTTTCTATGAAAAGGCTCGTAGCAGTAATCGATTGTGACGAACAGACAATGAGAATACGGTATGACATAACCTCTTAAAATCTCTTAAAAGACATGATACTCGACTAGTAAAGTTTGACAGTTACCTGACTCATTCAGGATACCGGAATTCTGTGCAATTTTTACACAAGTCAATTTAAAAGTAGGAGACACCAAGATAAATCTTTTCTGCGATATAATTTCTCGCTATATCTCGAAAATGGTGCGACGCACGGAAATGTTTTGGACAAGATATGTATGTATCTCGTTTCGACCAGCTAGGACCACGAATGACGAGTGCCAGTAAGGCTCAGTTTTTGTTTACTCACTAGACACATCGTAAATTTTACGGAGATCCAAGGAACANAGTAATTTCTGTCTAATAAATTTTTGCTACACGTTGTGATACATCAACACGCAACTGACTGAATCCTTCGACAGAGAAGGAAAGAAGGGTCTGCGAACACTTTTTCCGCTCTTGTACGACAGATCTGTGACGTATGATTGATTGATTGATTGATAATTTGTATAAATTCCGTGTATGTTTTGTGTAATATGTTTTGGACAAGGCTCTAGCAAGCCGCTGCATCTGCAGCAATATATCGTAAATTCTTGTTTTCGTTGAATCATGTAAAATGCTTATAGTTCTCCCAGTCAGCCCTCACACTGTACGCCTTGAACTTCTCGCATAATGCGATTCATCCCGAAATTTGGAAACTGTTGAGAAGTCACGAGATAATAAATTCAGGGATTGTGCGGTGCTCTTAAAGTGCCATTATTGTTGTACGAGAAAGCAGAATCACTATAGCATATTTATATACAACGTACACTATTATAATAATATATTATACACACTATTTATATACAACATAAAAGAAAACGTTCACAAATTGGACGGAATAATTTCGCGTCTGTTTTTCATTCACTTTAATGAATGGAAGAGGTTAAGCAAATGACTCAATCAAATTCTCTTCGGGTTCTCCTTGTTGTTCCAATAGGCTTTTCATTCTTTCCGAGAATTCTTGTTTACGTTATTCCGACTACTTTTGTCTCTACGGGTTCTTTTTTGGTTGCTCTGTGGTATAACTTCCCATTTGTCCGCTTTGTGTCTGAAGAGGTCTCTTTCTATAATGAACGTTGATCTTATGTTTGCGTCTCTTATGTCCTTTCGTATTTCATTAAGCCAAGGTGTCGAGTTTTTAAGTGAGGTTACGTAATCTATTATCTTTTTAGTCACTAGATCCTCTGGTAATCTGTCTCGCTCCTAAAATTTTTCTGTCTTCTTCTTTTATTTTTTCAAGTTCTTATTTTCTGTTGAGCGTCAGTGTTTCGCTTGCATAAAGGACTGTTGGTTTTATGACAGTATTGTAGTGCCAAATTTTGGTCGATCATGACGTGAATTTTTTGTTGTAGAGATTTTGGACTAACCCTAATGCTTTTTTGACTTCTTGGAGTCGAATTTTTTGTAAGATCTTTTCTCGTCCTGTCGGTTCGATGAATTCTCCGAGATATTTAAAGTACAGGACCCTGTTGATTTTACCGTACTTTGTTTTCAAGCTCCTGATTTCAGTCTTTTAACATAGGAATTCAGTTTTCTCGAATGATATCTGTAATCCCATTTTTTCTGCACAATCTTTGGATGTCTCGAGTTGTTTGACCGCGGTCACCTCGTCTAGTATTGCCAGATCGTCTGCAAAAGCGATNGGAATCATAAATTTAACTTCTTGGTGCATTAAAATTAATTATTTTGCTGTATTTAGATTGTCTGGGGAATATACTATTACATCATTATTAACTTAAAAATAACGTACTCTATTGTTGCACTGCTCAAGTTTCGTCGTCGTAAATAGAATTTTTCCAATATTTTACCATTTGTTTCGTGTTTTTTTTTGTAGTTATTCATAACAATCTAACATAATATTGCATTAGTTATTGTCGAATTAATTAATCTCCAGTGGTCGCCCTAAATAATTATTTCAATCATTCTTGTCGTCGGTTTGTTTGTTTATTTACTTATATATTTAATATCTCATTTGTAACTTCCGTAGTAATAAATATATTATTATACTAATATCTTTCAATCAGTGTTAGTTGTCAGTTTTCGTGTATTCTCATTTGCTTTTGTCGTTAAGTTGCTAACTTTCTCACAACAATGGACACTATCGCATTCCTCAACTCATTCAAAGCTGATCTTCAGAAGGCGTACAATAACTTGGTACATTATATTGATACACGAATCAGTGCGCTGGAAGAGATCAATAAGAAAACGATCGGCGGTTGGACTACAGTTAGGAATTCTCGCCGTCCTTCCAACTGCTACCACCCAGTTAGACCAACGACACATGCACCACCCCAACTCTTCACTCAGAATAGGTTTAGTGTGTTAGATGACATGTCCCTGTTTCTTCCCTTACCTACTCGTTTCATCCCCTCCCGTCCAGTATAGGTCTGTAGTTCCTACACTCTAACCTATCACCTTTCTTGTAAACTGGAAAGATCACGCTTTCGTTCCTGCCTGCGGTGGACGCTGGGTGGTGGGATTGAGTACCTCAGCAGCCGCCGTTGCCGGTCCCAAGCCCGGAGAGAAGAGGATGGTTGGATGTTGGGCCAGCCCCCCATCATCCGTATAAATCAGAACACTGCTAAACGCTCCACAAACAGACCCCTTTCGTAAGTTATCGAGGGAAAAAGATCCCTCACAAATATGACACAGGAGAACATCGTAAAAATTTTCTAATAGAATAACCCGTAGCCAATTCCTACAGTTCTGAAGAAATCTTAATGCTTTTCGCTCGACGTTTTTTTGCAATACTCGTATATTTGGTTGTGCCTAGAAAAAATGAAGTAATTCATAATTGAAAAAATTTCACTTATAAAATTGAGATTTAATTGTTACATATAAGTGAGCGGTTTACGATGAGATATATTTCAGTATCGGACGATGCATTTCATTATTTACAATTCAATCGCACCAAACATCTTTTTAAAATTACTAACGGTATAATGTACTATACACTATTGTTCATTTTGTTTTATCGACTCTTGGCCACAAACACTCATTTAGGGTTTCCTCCAAGCAACGTATGTTTTAGGTATCACCCCATATAGAAGTGTTGGTATATTCCAGGCATCAACAACAATGTGTTGTTGCTTTAAGCAATCCAATGCATATTGATAGAGGAAAATCATGTTGATTTTCTATAGTTAATTGTGATTTAGTGTGCACGTGTAAAGAAAATATTATTGTATAGACGTAAGCTTTCGTGGTAGGAGTCAGTATGAACTTTTTTGTCCGGGACAAATCGCATGTTAGTAGATAAAACTTCCAACGTTTCGGCCATCATGTTGTACGACAGCGACTTAGGTCTGAACGACCCTGACATTGCCCTGAAGAAGGCCTCAGCATGATTGCCGAAACGTTGGTAGATTTATCTACTAACACGCGGTTTGTCCCGGACAAACAAGTTCATAAAATTTGTTTGTGATTACCTATGATTCAATAGCTGACCAATGAAACAATTTTTACTATACTACGGCAATTAACGTTTATAATATAATCAAAATAAATAAATAATTTAAGACATACGACTTTATGGTCAGCGAATACGATATATTTTGTGATTGAAAGCTCTCAACGTTTCGACTTTATGTAGAAGTCGTGGTCAGATGTTACAAATACATGAAACATAACAACGAAACAACTGAACTTATTTAACATAAAGTTGAAACATCTTGTATACTCCTGGAATTATGAAGGGGCCCACGAACATTTTTCTTTAATAGCGGTATAATAAAACATTTACTCGTTTCGATTTAATAGGGATATATTCACCAGTACTAGTCTCCTATTGGTCCGCCAAATATGGAAGCAGTTTCAAGTTTGCCTACGATTGATCGAACGAAGGTGAGGAGCTTCTTCCCCGTCGCAAGGGAGTTGCGTTGCAAAACTAACAAATCCAACTGGTAAGAGCGCGGGACTTAGAATATTTTCGCAGGCATTTTATAATTCCAGGACCGTACTTAATATCATAAAATATAATATTCGTACATCATGGAGTCGTGAACCTTTGATGGTTTATTTATTTTAATTTTTATTACAGTTTCACTGTATTTAACACTCCAAAATAGCACAACAATGTGATATGATTGACATTTTATTACGTTCATTAAACACTCCGTAATTGTGAGAGTGAACTCGTTATGTTGAGGTGAGGTAATTGTTTGTTTGTCCACCGATTGCAAGAGGCGATAAACCAATATCACGTCATAGAGTAGTGCGATTTCCGCCAGAGCCGAATTCACGCCTTGAGCTCTGTTCCCAAAGGCATCGCGTACGTCATCCATTTGCGAGTCGCCTTCGGGACATCCCCCCGCCCCCCCATCCCTCCGAAGTGCGGCGAATGGCCGACAGGGGTGCTGGGGGCACATCTGTGGCGGAGGTCCGGCATCCGTCAAGATCCCTCTCGCGGTAAACGTCGTCGGTCACGGTCACGAATTTGAACTTGCCCTGGGGGATTGTTTCCTTCCCAAGAGTCCGTGGTTCGATCTCCGGAACCATCGATAACATCTCAAGGCTCTTCTCGCTACTAAGCAACTACAACTGCGTGTCAGTTGATTTGGAGATTATTTATAGATATAGACTTCATGGGATTTAACACATAATCTCCCTGAGCGGGTTATGGTATTAATGTGATACGTAAATGCAGGAAGGGTCAGTGATTGATTATTATTATTATTATTATTGGTTTAATAATTTGTTGTAATTCAGAAAGGAAGGATTCTTTCCAAAAGTACCGTGAGGCCTTGCCGATAGCGGCGTCATCTGACGACGAGCGCGAGGTAGAACAGGTTTTGTGTCGGAGAGACGTCGCTTCAAGTTGAGTTAGAAGCGGCGAAAGGTTCAGAGATCGAGGCACCCGAAGAAGAACGTCACGCACTAAGTAACGGACTCGAAGAAATTGTTAAGACCACCTCGGGACTCTTGAAAATTAAAGTCTCACAAAATAATACTTCATTTAACAGTCTTAGCTTTCGAATGCAAGATTTAAAGACAGAATTGAATAATAATTTAAGCATTCAAAGAGAAAATTCTGAGAGAAATGTGAACAATCTAAGCCTTCAGTTTGATAGTCGATTGAGCCTGATCACGGAAAAGGTATAGGCGCTTGAAGCAGATCATCGCTAGAATAGAGACCAGCTCATATGTCCATCCGAACAATTTGTGACCGAGAAGATCAACGCGGTGGTTTCAGATGTGAAATCAAATTGGGAAGACTCGATCGCTAGGTTTAACTCGAGGGTTAAGGTTGTTGAAGATAACCTCTCCGTTCAAGTGAGTGAGGTTTCCGGGCGATGCAATGCGTCGGATACACGTCTCCTGTATTCCGAGGTTCAGGGAAATATTTCTGTAAATAAATCGGTGACGAAATTGGAGACATCGTTGGAATCGGCATGAATTTAATGCATGCATAATGCAAACGGAATATGAAGTAGAAAAAAATAATTTCGATGAGAATATAAAGTTATAAAAATAGTTCAATTGTTATTGATGTGAAAAGTTCTTTTAAGTTATTAATCTAAAATTCCAAATATTAAATTTTCAAATTGAATTGACTTACGATCATTTTTCACGTTCATTAGGGACCATAGAGCGTGTGACGTTCAGTTCTAACGAAATCTGAACATTCCATTTCCAGAATTAGGAATACCCGAGAGCCTAAACGTAGTAAAGTGAAATGTGTTAACTACACGGAAAATATGGGAACAATTTAATAGATCTGCTGTCGAACGCATCACAACGTTTAAAAGGAAAACTTTTCAGTTCCGCGTTGGTTCCACGGCCTTCGGACGCGAAGGAAGACAGTTCCCGTTATTTATAAGGTCGTAAACAGTACTTAGATATTCTATGTGTCAATGTGGCTATTCTCGGGAATATCAATGGAGTAACTCTGTGGGTGAATACAATTTTCATAGTTTGAACCTTTACGCCGAGTAAGAAGAAAAAGTATAAGATAAAAGTATAAGATTAATCTAAGAGCAGGAATAATTACACGCTCGTATGATGAAATACGAAAACCTCTCGCGCATTTACGTACCGGAGTTTGAGAAACTTAAGAAACAAATGTCATGTACTCATTTACTTCAAAAGGTGTTAACATGACAATTTGAGTCCTAACCAATGAAAGTTTAGTAAATAATAAACAACGTTCGCAAGGAACACTCAATGTATTATATTATTGACACATTTATAACAGTTACGCTCTATTCATAACTGTTCTCATGTCCTGTTTACATTTCTTAATGATAAATATGAAACAGAGCGAAACTTACGTACAACTGGCAGATATGGGGGAAAGTAATCTCTGTCATTGTATTCAGGTAAATACAATAGTCTTGCTACACAAAAGCAAAGATTATAATTTTCATACAATATATTAGTTAGATTCAATTTTTCGCGGGATTTAGTAGCGAGGTTTAACCAAGTGTTATTTAAATGCTAATTTAAAAGCCTTATCTTCGATGAGTCAAAACATTAAGAGTCGTAAGTTTTGGAATGTTTTGAGAAATACACCAAAAAATATAACCTTATATCAAATAAGATGATTACCCGGAGTTCTCCGGAATTTGTTTTAATCGTAAGAACAACGAACCCACTCACCGGGAACCGCGCAGGTCACATTTTTGCTTCTGATACAAGATACAAATGCGACAGCTCTGTTGCACCATTTCATTAAAACGCTTATAAAATCTAAAACATTCGTCCAAACTTTACGATTTAGAGACTTTTTCTAATCTTTGTTAAATGCGCAAAACAAAGCATCCATTAAGTTTGTTGAAAATTGATATTTTCCTTGTTAAATTCCTCACTTAAATTTAAGTATTTCAACACTTCTATTCTTGATCATGTTTATCGACAATTTAAATTAACCTTAGTAGATAGACACATGCTCTCACGGACTTTTTTGTAGAACTCTTCTAGGTGAACAATATTGCGCCACTCAGAGTTGTCATCCATCTCTAACCGTTTAGGCAGCGTAAGTGAATATGGTTGATTTTTTACCCCGATTTCATTGACATTTGTCTTCAACTTCAGTTTTTATCTTTCTTTTCATATATTTAAGAAATATAAGGTAACCTATGTTCATCCTGGGTATCTTTAATATCTAATTCCATCACGATCGGTTCAGTAGTTTTGTCGTGATTAAGTAACAAACAGACAGACACGTCTTCCCATTACGCATTTATATACTAGTATGAATGAGTATTATGATAAATATTGTTTCAAATCCAAGAATAACCAGTCAGTTGAGTTTTTTAATTTTAATAAGGACACTTTTTTGTATATAAAATGCCAGATCACAGATTTTTTCAGTTTACAAAATTTTCTATGAAGAAAACTCTAATATCCAACCACGAGCAAAGTATTTACAAATTTTGAAGAAAACACACTCGTGAACGTGGTAAAACGATTTAATGTCGTGCAAATTTTTGTGAACCAGTAGTAGTAGTGAAAAGATTTTTTGTGGCATAATAGTGATACAATATATACATTCTAGTAGTTTATGAAATCTCTTACTAGAAGCAGACTTTTATCAAACTAAGAAGTAATCATTGAATGTATTTTCTCTCAGGTAAATGAATGTGTGGTTTTAATTTCATTACGTCTTAAAAGCGATAAGTTATATTTGCGTCGGATGCATTAATTTGTGATGATGCATAAGAACGTGATAACTTTCGGTCAGGTGAAAATGGCGACGAGCCGGGAATCGAACCCGGGTCTCCTGCTTTGATCGCGGGGTTGATAACCACTACACCACCCGTTCGCCATCCACAACTGTACACCATTTCCACCCAGACCTGTGGTGTATAGTTGTGGAAGGCAAACGGGTGGGGTAG